>JACEIK010002791.1:51282-67256 GCA_018107945.1 Datura stramonium | reverse complement strand
ATATATTGTATTGATACCGATCCCCTCAAATGTGATATCACGCCTAATGCACTACCTTCGCTTGGCAAGCCGGGGCCGGCTCTTCCTACTTGAGTGTGATAGTTGGGGCATCATGAAAGGCTCTACCATGATGGTGTCGGTTATGATGAGTCCTCCCATTGTTTCGCATGTTTTATGAATTATTATGTTTATGTTATTGGCTCAAGTTATGTTTTGATAATATTTACTTACGCTTATAATAATGAATAATTTATGAATGATTTGAAAGTCTTGAGCCTTATGTTTTCTTACGGAATTTATGATATAGCATGATGTCCTTCTCCTATGATTATTTATGAGTTTTATTTCCTTTTAAATGTCCGTTTTACTTACCTTGCATACTCAGTACATTCTACGTACTGACCGCATACTTGCTATGCTGTATCATTTTATGATACAGGGTTCGGATCTTAGGCTCAACCTCATCCTTAGTTCATCTCAGCTCTCGCTCTTAGCTTATTGGTGAGTCCTCATGTTCCAAGGGCCATTTGACAGACTTTTATGTTATTTATGTTTCAGTATCGGTCGGGTTAGTTGGGGATGTTGTCCCATCAACCCATCTTATGTAGTAAAGGCTTTCAGACAGGATGTAGAACTCATATTACGTATATGTCTAGTACTTCTGGATGTTACACTATGATTACTTTTCCGCGACGATGATATGCTAAGTATTCCACTTACTTGATTAAGATTAGATGCATGCTTATGCCATGGGTCGGCTTGGGGTCTCTCGGGATCCCTTGTCCCGTGCCTACGATCCAGACCGTGACACGAGCGAACCGGGGTTCCAACGCACCCAGATTCCCAAAACTACATTCCCACCGTAGGTTACAATATTTATTGTCTTAATTGGCCCCAGATTCTTGTGATCACCCAGTTCATGTCTTTATACCCTAACAAGGTATATTAGATCCTACCGATAGAGTATATACATCAAACTCCGCGTCTAGCTCACGTGGTTATATGTCGGTTATAGACTCTCCCACTAGTCAGCTCAGTTCAGTTTCATATCAGTTTAGTTCAATATCTCAAAAATAGGGCATGTCCTTGACCATCAGACAAGGTCTCTTAGACCATCTCAGTTATTTCTGTTATTCAATTCAGCAGTTTTAGTTGGTCATTGCATGTCCTTTCAGTTTAGCATTTTTATTCTATTGTGTTATGTTTCTCTCACTTACTCAGTACATTCAAAGTATTGACACATACTTTTATGTTGTATCATTTTATGATACATCTGCAGGATCTTAGTCTCAGACGCGTTAGCCGACCGCTCACCGAAGACCTTAACTATTCTAGTTGATGAGTCCTCATTCTTTGAGGACGGAGATTATTTACTTTGGTCATATTTTTCCTTTTCTTCTATTTAGATTTGGAGTTAGATAGGGGTTTGTCCCAGTAACTCATCAGTCATAGTTGCTTTCAGACGCAGATTGATTTTGTTTCAGACCTGTAGCTTTGTTCGAATATTTTCAAATATTATGAACCAACTTTATTTCTTTCAAGTATTTTTATTTTTATTTTTTGCCTTAAAATTCCACTGTATATATTTTAATGTTACTCAGAATGCTAGTGTATGATAGATCAGGGGTTGACTTGGGATTACTTGTGACTCCAAGTACTGTGTCCCGTCCAAGGTGTAAGCTCAGGGCGTGACACAAATATATTAATCCATCTTACGTTTCACTTTTTACTAAATCAAAATGACAATTAATATGTAAAACTCATAAAGTTATATCAAGATTAAAAATATAAATACATTTAATAGTTTAGAGAATATGTTTCTTCAGTTAGTCTAAAACATCTATCTCGACTCGTTCATGTTCAATACATATAAAATGCACTAGCATGAAAAGTTAGAACTACATCATTCTTGAAAACAAGATAAATTACCTTTAATCTCGTGCTAAATCATTTTGATGATTATCCAAATTTTCATCTATGATTGTGAACTATAACTTTTAACTTATAAAATCGATAATTTAATCTTCTATAAGATTAAACTCTATACACCAAATTATTTACTATATAAGTTGACACATATGTGATAAAATAATCTAATTAATGTAACACTTCATTGAATTTAATAAATAAATAAACAATCATTTTATAAATAATATTATATCAAAACGCATGGTTAATAGTGTATCCTCACACATACATATCAAATCTTATATCATATTAGCTGGTTTGCTAGACAAGTTAACATATGAAATATCGATCTCACCTAAATTCAAAATCAGAGTAGGATAGAAAATCTCAAACTACTCTTTATAGTGAAAATAAACATATTTATATTTTCTCTCATAAAACCAATAGGTCCCAACAATTCATTTCATTAATTGGTAAAATGCGAATGCCACGATTAATTAGCTTCCTTAAGAAAAGGTAAAGGTATTTTCGGTTTGAGGTGTGTAAAATAGGATGGAAGGAATAATAGTTGAGATTTGAGGTGGAAGCAATCTGAGATTGGAGATGAGAGAGGAAGTTGGGAACATAAGATTTGAAGCATATGCTACTTACTAATTTTCTATCACGTGCATTGCGCGTGTACTTTATTTCAACAAGCAAAACTTTTAAGTAAATCATATAAATATTATTAGAATAATATTTGAGTTATAAAATGAAAATTAACAAAAAAAAATTGTAAATTTAAAATAATGAGTGTTGACCATATTTAGCTTTTACTTAGGGAAGACACTCTAATTTTCAAGAACATTCAAAAGCATTATCATAGTGTAGATATTGAAGCTTTATATCTTTTTTTATAAGCTTTAAGTAGAGAAGAATAACGATGTTTATTTGTATCCACACAACTTTCACTACAATATTTGAGTCATTATATATATAGAAATGCTCACTTAAGCATCTTTCATATTTCTAAGAAGATGGACCTATATTTTTAATATATCAAAAACATGACGGATATGATGACATAACAAAATAAATATAAAAAATTGCTGCTAGTTATGACTAAAGAAAATAACAAAAACTATTTTCTATACTAAAATAAATATTATCTATATTGAAACAAGTACATCGTGATTTGAGTAAGCCTTCATATGTTTTCCAACTCCATTTACCAACTCTGTCAAACATGGTTGTTTGATTTTTCTATAAAATAATAATATGCAGATGACTTTCAATTTTTAGTAAACTAATTGTTGGGAAAAAACTCACCACAGAAATAATACTTGCAATAATAAATAGCGGAATAATAAAGTAGCATTGAGATACAATAATCAACAAGAATAAGAAAGAGTAATAATGGCACTAAGATTTTTACGTGGAAACCCTTCTGAATAAGGAAAATACCATAGGCCAAGAGGAGCAACTGATATCACTATAGAAAGGAATTTTATAATTGTAGGTCTGAGTAAAATACTCCAAATACCACCACACACTCAAAAGAAAATAATCCTCTTTTGATTTTTTTCACTTCATTACAATATTGCTCACACTCTCTATTTTTCTCCCATACTATTTCTTAAACCCTGTCTGTGATGCCTCACTCTTTTTTCTCTCTTCGTTTTGGTGCGTTTACAAATGAAGAATTTACTCTCCTTTTATAGAAGAACAAACTTTGCCCCCAAGTTTGCTATAGGAGCAAATTAATCCTCCATAATTTACCAAAACTTTGGCTCCAAGAAAAAATAAAACTAGCCAAGAAAATTGGCACATGGATATTTTTGCCAATTGGAAATGGACCTCACAATCTGCCCTTCTAGACCCATTCACATGAAGGAGGTAGCACCAATCTTCTAATTTAACTACATATCGATAAATTCTTTATATACCTCGAACTTATTCTTGATACCACCTTGATCAGCATATTTGAAGGATTCTCACTTGTAGGGATCTTCTTGACCTGCATAGATCTGTCCTCTATTTTTTCTCGAATCCAGTGATATCTCACGTTGATATGCTTCATACTTGCATGATACATGTTGTTTTTGCTCAAGTCTATTGCACTTTTACTGTCACAATAGATTAGCAATCCAAGTTCTTGAAGAAATCTTTTCAGCCATACCATCTCCTTGCCAGTTTCAGTAGCTGTAATATATTCTACTTCAGTTGTAGACAGTGCGACACATTTCTACAACTTTGATTGCCATGATATAGCTCCTCCTGAAAATGTAAACAAGTATCCAGTAGTAAATTTTCTGTTATCAAGGTCACCTGTCATATCAGCATCTGCATAGCCTTTTAAGATTGGATTCAAATCCTCTAAAACACAATCAGTCTCCTGTGCTACCTCTCAGTTATCTGAGTATCCATTCTGTAGGATTTTCAAGAAACCTGCTAACAACACCAACTTCATGAGCAATGTCAGGTCTGGTACATACTATTGCATACATCAAACTCCCAACTGCAGAAGAATAAGGAAATTTGGCCATATTTGCTTTCTCATTTATTTTAGGACACATATGCTTGCTCAACTTTAAATGACCATCAAGAGGTATGCTAACGTCTTTAGCACTCTTCACATTAAAGTGTTTAAGTACACGTTCAATGTTCCTCTCTTGAGATAACTACAACTTTCTGCTTGTTCGTTCTCAAACAATCTTCATTCCTAGAATTTATTGTGCTGGGCCCAAGTCCTTCGTGTTGAATGACTTGAAAAAATCTCCCTTCAACTTGGAAATTCTCTCATTATCCTGTCCTACAATCAACATGTTATCCACATACAATAACAAGATAATAAAGTTGTTATCAGAAAATCTTTTGAAGTATGCACATGGATCATAATTGGTCCTTATGTAAGTTTGACTTTTCATGAATGAGTCAAACTTCTTATACCACTGCTTTGGTGCTTGTTTCAATCCATAAAAGACTCTTATTTAGTTAATACACCATGTGCTTCTTTTTAACTACTTCAAATCCTTTTGGTTGCTCCATATAAATCTTCTCTTCCAAATCTTCGTGAAGAAATGAAGTTTTCACGTTCAACTGCTCCACTTGAAGATCTAGGCTGGCTGCTAAGCTCAAAATGGTTTGAATAGAAGTTATTTTGACAATAGGTGAGAAAATTTCATCAAAATCAATACTTTTATTCTATTTAAATCCTTTTAAGACTAATCAATCTTTGTATTTGACCAGCTTGTCGTTTTCATCTTTCTTGAGTTTGAAGACCCACTTGCACTTAAGTGGTCTTTTACCTTTTGAAAGTTCAATCAGCTTGTACATGTCATTTTTCTATAGAAATTTCATCTCTTCTTGTATGGATTTCATCCACTGGCTCTTTTCTAGATGATACAACACCTCCTTAAGATATTCTGGTTCCCCTTCATTATTGATGAGGACTGGATGACTCTATCCTTTGCCTTTCTGATCTTCTCAGAGGTTAAGATTGTTCTTCTTCTTCCTGAATAGGGTACTTCACTTGCTTTTTATAATCACCAAGTTGCTCCCCTATCACGATCCGAGCATGGGCCCGGATAGAGACACGGGATAGGGAACCCCGAGAGGCTCCAAGTCGACCCATGGCATGAACATAACAATAAGAAGCATACTATAAGCAAGTACTAACATAAAAAAAATGCTTAAACGGAAGTCTGCATACATATCATCTAAAAGAAAGAGTCAATAATGACAAGTTGATTACTACATCATGTATGAATAGCCTCTAACAATACTGATGAGTTGATGGGACAACACACCCAACTAGCTCGACAAAGTCTGAAACTGAAAACATAACCATAGATAGCAGGATGTCCTCGAAGGATGAGGACTCACCAACAACTCGCTAAACAGGCCTGAGGGATAAGCAAGACCAGAGATGCGGCTGATACTGAACCCTCGAACCTATATCTGAAATGATACAACATAAAGTATGCGGTTAGTACTTGAAATATATCAAGTATGGAAGGTAAGTAAAACAGACAGTTAAAAATACATAAGAGTGCATAAGAGTAGGACTGTTACACCTAGTAAATATTAACGATTAGTAAGCGTACACGTGGATTTGTGAAGAGTAAGAAGAGCTTGATGCGTGGGGAAAAATCTTGGGAAGCGAGGCCGGGCGAGTCTATGACGCGAGGGCCACCGCGATGCGCCAGGCCCACTGGCGCACTGAGGGGCGCGACGCGGGGGGCAGTTTGGTGCTTTGGGAGGCGTGGGGCACCCCCCAATACCAACCACCACCGCCCTTATCCATATATATAAAACCTTGGTTCAATTTTATTTCATTATATGAAAACTCCTATGGCCAAAAATAAAAGAGCACATAATCTTCTTCGTGTTTTCATCCGATTACGTGACCAAACACCGTCCAATCTCAAATTAACTTTGGTTAACGAGTTCTAGGCCTAGAGAAAGCATTACTATGGAGTTATTTCTCAAATATTTGCCCGGCAAATCGGAACTCTATAGAGTAAAAGTTTTCAGAATTGTTTCAAATTGAATCCTAATCAGCCACAGGCATTAGGTAAGTATTTCTCCCTTTTAAGTTATCAGGAAATTATAGGTTTTTGGCCGAGTTATTTAAAGTTGAAATATAGTTACCATTATTATCAACGTTATCGTTATTTGCTAAGTTTAGTATTGAAATTAGCCCTATTCTCTCAGTATCAGGGGTGAAATTTGACAGAACCATTGGTTACAAGTTGAAACTCGCCTGTTAAACGAAAGTCGGCACTCGAGGTATGTAAGGCTATCCTTTTTGGCAAGTTACGTTCATTGTAAAGATAGTACGACTTGTATATCTATAGTACTTCAAAGTAAACCTATTGTGGTCAGTTGTTATGAATTTAATTGAGACGGTAGCAAGGATATAGTAATCCTCATCAGAGTTAGCCCTAGCTAGCTTGGTTGTCATATATGATATTTGGGGTTTGGATGTTATTGCCTATAGGGTTATGCTGGCAGGATCAGTATGATGTTTGGAGGGATCAAAGTGAGGTCGTGAAGGTCGTATCCAGTATTAAGAGCTTCTATTATGACCCATAGTCGAGCCAAGGCTCGGGGTCTAGCCACAACAGTTATATTATAGCCCATAGTCGAGCCAAGGCTCGGGGCTCAGCTCCAGCAGTTATAGTATGATCCATAGTCGAGCTAAGGCTCGGGATCCAATTACAGCAGTCACATTATGACCCATAGTATGGCCAAGGCTCGGGTCCAGTTATTAGATTTAACATTATGGCCCATAGTCGAGCCAAGGCTCGAGGCCCAGTTACATAGCCCAGACAGCTCAAACACAGATACAGCTACAGGAGCCTATCTGGCTCAGATACAGTTTCAGAGCATCAGTATTCTTGAATTACAGTATATNAATACAAGTGAGCACATATACCATGTAAAATTAGAAAAATGTGCACAATATTACGAACCTTTACTAGCCAGATAGTGGAGTGTACATCTGTTTGTACTTGCCAGGGCTTATGGGGGCCCAGGTAGGTTATTCTGTGTTGTTTGTACCTTTCAGGCTTATGGGAACCCAATTAGGTTCTTGTTTGTGTAGGTATACTTGTTAGTTAGATGTTTCAGATGGTGAAATCATTTAAGCTAAACTCTTACCCTCTTCCATGATTACTCCAGTTTTATCAACTTTCATTCAGTTATTATTTTACTTCATTACATATTCGGTACATATTGTACTGACGCCCATCCTTGGGGAACGCATTACTTGCCTGCAGGTATGGATAGACGCGGTTCGAGACCCTCTTAGTCTTCACCTGGAGTTAACAGTTTGTTCAGCTCCCTTCCTCCAGAGTTGGTAGTTAGAAGAGGTTTGTTCTTTTGTTGTATAGTTTATGGGTAGGTCGGGGCCCTGTCTCGACCATTATTCCACTCTTAGAGGCTTGCAGGCTATAGATTTCTAGTAGTTAGCTTTTTTTTTTTGGCCATGTGGGGCCTATGTATGTTTATTTCATGTGATGGTCATGTGGGGCCTTGTTTAACTATCAGTTAGCGGCCTTGTTTGTTATAGCATAGTTCAATTGTCCGATTTTATTTCAGTTCTAACCAGACAGCATGGTGGTCTTGTCGGCCCACGTAGGATCCCTGTTATCGTGTTGTGGGTGTTTTTTACAGGTGGGCTTTTCGTCCAGAGGCTGTATTTACAACCGAGATATAGCTCATCATTTTCTTGAATTAAGTTACAGGCATGCACCAGTAGTTCACCAGGCCAGTCAGGTTAGTCCAGATCCTAGTGTGGCACTAGGTGCCAGTCATGCCTCCTTAGGTGGGGTATAAAAAAATTGATATCAGAGTAAGTCGTATCTCAGGGAGTCTGCAAGCCGTGTCAAGTAGAGTCTTCTCTATGGATGTGTTGTGCACCATATTCCATAGGCAGGAGGCCACAAGGAATAATAGTGTGGTTACTCTTCTTTCTCCTCCAGTCGTGCTATAGAGCTTTACTATATAGGGTGGCTCCCTAAGCTTATGTTATTCTATTGATTTACAGAGAAAAATGTCTGACGCACGACGGACTGCGGCTGGTCGAGACCTAGATGTGGCAGTAGGAGAGGGCACTAGTAGGGGGCCCCAGTTAGAGTCAATCTGATCTGAGGGCATCAGGGAGACATCACCTTTATCTCCCCAGCACTCACAACCGCACTCAGCCCGCTAGGGCTACACCAGTACCACCCCAGCCATTCTTGTGCCATCAGATCAGGACCTTAAGGGTGCATTCTATATGTTGGTTCAGATGATGGCTACCCAGCGATAGCCTCAGCCAGTAGTACCAGCTGTCGTTGAGCCCACTGAGTGGCCCAGTAGTTTGAGGTCCATGAGTTCCTTGCCTTGAGGCCCCCATAGTTTACAGGGACAGATCGTAGAGAGGACCCCCAAAATTTCATAGATTAGCTGTAGAGAATATTCAGGGTTATGCATGCCTCGTCTACAGAATCAGTTGAGTTAGCAGTATTTTGATTGCTAGATGTGGCACTCCTGTGGTATGAGAGTTGGCAGATATCCCGAGGCAGGGATGCACCTCCACCTACGTGGCCTAGCTTCTCGGAGGCTTTCATAGACCATTATTTGCCCCGAGAGGTCCGGTAGGCCAAAGTAGAGCAGTTTTTACATCTAGAGCAGGTAGAATTCGTGTGAGAGAATATGCATTGAGATTTGATTCCTTAGCCAGATACGCGCCTTCGTTTGTCGACACTATGCCAGCCAGGGTATACCGACTTATTATGGGGCTTGCGCCAGAATATGTGGAGTCTTGTATTACAGCTATACTACTAGAGGATATGGATATTTCATTGATCTAAGCCTTTGCTTAGAATATAGATGAGCTTAGACAACATCAGTACGCCATGGAAAGGGCAGGTCAGGATAGTATCGGAGGGCTACACCCGTAGATTTTCATGAAGACCTTTAGGGTGGGCCCAGGCCTCATCTATCAGGTAGGACACCTAGGCCCCCATTCCAACAGCATTAGGACAGCAGATCAGATCATCGAAGGCAGTCAGGTCCTGACGAGAGTTCACGAGCATTAGGCTCACAACAGTAGAGGGGGCCAAATCGGATAAAATCGACAATACCGCATTGCAGTACCTGTCATAGGTTGCATTCAGGGAGATGCAGGTATGGTTCCACTGCCTGTTATTCCTGTTGATAAGAGGGGCACATAATGAGAGATTGCCCGACTAGATGTCAGGGTGATCAGGGCCAACAGGATAAATCCTCAGCAGGTTCATATCCCCCAACACCTTCGGCAGGGCGCAGGCCCTCAGCTCCAGCCAACAAAGGCCGAGACAGATCAGGGCATCTAGTTCAAGCAGTGGTCAAAATGCACATATGCACTACCATGGCGACAGGAGTTAGAATCATCGCCAGATGTTATGACAGGTACATTAGATGTTTGCTCTCACTCAGTTTATGCTTTGATAGACCCGGGCTCCATTTTATCATATGTTACTCCTTTAGTGGCCAAAAAGTTTGATATAGTGCCGAAATTGCTTCGGCGACCCTTTTCAGTGTCTACGCCCATCGGTGACTTTATTATTGCAAAAAGAATTTATCGGGTTTGTACAGTAGAGATTATTGGTCGCCAGACCTTAGCAGATCTAGTAGAATTAGATATGATTGATTTTGATGTAATTATAGTTATGGATTGGCTGACACCATGTTACTCCACTGTAGAATGTTGGACCAGAATTTTCCGATTTCATTTTCTGGGAGAGGTAGTGCGAGAATGGAGAGATAATACAGCTACGCGAAAAGGTAAGTTCATATCCTATCTTCGGGCAAAAAAGTTGATAACAAAGGGTTGTATCTACCATATTGTTAGGGTTCGGGATATGCAAGAAGAATCCCCAACTCTTCAATCCATTCCAGTGGTTAATGAGTTCCTAGATGTGTTCCCAGACGGACTTCCTGGTATTCCCCCAGAGCGAGAAATATATTTCTCAATAGACTTGCTACCAAGTACTCAGCCTATATCCATCCCTCCATACTGAATTGCTGCTGCTGAATTAAGGGAATTGAAAGAGCGGCTGAAAAATCTATTAGATAAGGGTTTTATCAGGCTGAGTACGTCTCCGTGGGGTGCACCAGTCCTGTTTGTGAGAAATAAATATGGCTCCCTTCGCATGTGTATAGATTATCGGCAATTGAACAGGGTTAGTATTAAGAATAAATACCCACTTCCCAGGATAGATGACTTGTTTGATCAGTTGCAAGGGGCAAAATATTTCTCCAAGATTGACTCAAGGTCAGAGTATAAAGGGTGCGGGTTCGGGTGAAAGATATCCCAAAGATAGCTTTCAGGTGAGGTATGGTCATTTTGAGTTCCTAGTTATGTCCTTCGAGTTGACAAATGCCACAGCAGTGTTCATGGATATAATGAACAGTATCTTCAGGCCATATCTGGATTTGTTTGTGATAGTATTCATTGATGATATTCTGGTATACTCCCGCTCAGAAGCGGAACACAAAAATCATTTGCGAACAGTACTTCAGATCCTCAGAGACCGCCAGTTATATGCAAAGTTTTCTAAGTGTGAGTTTTGGTTAAATTCTATAGCTTTCTTGGGCCATATTGTATCAGAAGCTAGTATTCAGGTTGATTCACAGAAAATAGAGGTAGTAAAGACATGTCCCAGACCTACAACTCCAACAGAGGTTCGCAGTTTCCTGGGATTGGCTGGGTATTACAGAAGGTTTGTGGAAGGATTTCTACCCTGTCAGCGCCTTTGACTAAATTGACTCAGAAAGCAGCCAAATTTCAGTGGACTGAGGACTATGAGCAGAGTTTCCAAGAATTGAAAAATAGATTGACATCAGCACCAGTGTTAGCTTTACTAGAAGGTTCAAAAGGTTATGTTGTATATTACGACGCTTCAGGAGTTGGGGTAGGGTGCATTTTGATGCAACACGGAAAAGTAATTATGTATGTTTCAAGGCAATTAAGGAAACATGAAAAGAACTATCCCACCCAAGACCTAGAGTTAGCTGCAATAGTTCACGCCTTAAAAATATGGTGGCATTACTTGTATGGTGTACATGTGGACATTTTTACTGATCATAAAATCCTCCAGTACATTTTCACGCAGAAAGAGCTAAATTTTTTACAGCGTCGTTGGCTAGAATTGTTGAAAAATTATGACATGAACATCTTGTATCACCCAGGGAAGGCCAATATTGTAGCAGATGCCCTCAGCCACCGATCCATTGGAAGTTTGGCACATCTAAGACCAGGACAGCGGGAAATGGCCCGTGAATTGCACCAACTAGTCAGTTTAGCAGTTCGAATAGTGGATTCAGAGGATAATGGGAATGGGGCTATAATTCATAATACAGCAGTATCTTCCCTGGTGGTAGAGGTAAAAGAGCGACAGTACGAGGATTCTCATTTAGCATAGCTCAGAGATAGGTTCAGCAAGGTGAATTATCAGCTTTCAAGGTAACCAAAGATGGGGTTTTGCGGTACAGAGGTTGCCTCTGTGTTTCAGATGTAGCAGGGCTCCGCCAGTAGATTATGGCAGAGGTACATTACTCTCGCTACTCTCATCATCCAGGCTCAACGAAGATTTACCATGACATAAAAGAGATATATTGGTGGCCTAGAATGAATGCTACCAGGTGAAGGCTGAACATCAGCAACCTGGTGGCCGAACTCAGGAGATAGCTATACCAACATGGAAGTGGGAGGCAGTTAATATGGACTTTGTGATAGGACTACCCCGTACCAGATGCAAGTTTGACTCTATTTGGGTGATTGTTGATAGGTTACCAAAATCAGCTCACTTTCTACCAATCCAGACTACGTTCTCATCCAAAGATTATGCCGAGCTATACATTAAAGAGATAGTCCATTTTCATGGTGTCCCAGCATATATCATCTCAAACAAAGGGGAACAATTTACAGCTAGATTTTGGCAATCATTTCATAAAGGTTTGGGGACGCAACTTAATTTGAGTACAGCCTTCCTTCCACCCCCAGAAGATGGCCAAGAAGAACACACCATTCAGATGCTCGAGGATATATTACAAGCGTGTGTGCTAGATTTTGGAGGAAGCTGGGATGAGCATTTACCCCTTATTAAATTTTCATATAATCACAGCTATCATTCTGCGATAAAGATGGCACCTTATGAGGCATTATATGGGCAAAAATGCAGGTACCCCATCGAATGGTTCGAGGTAGTTGAGGCAGAGTTAGTCAGGCCTAATATGATTCCTCAGTCAGAAGAGAAAGTGAAACTTATCAGGGAGCGGTTATTAACATCTCAGAGTCACCCAAAGTCTTATTCTGATGTACAGCATAAAGACTTGGAATTTGAAGTTGATGACTGGGTATTTCTCAAGGTTTCTCCAATGAAGGGCGTGATGAGATTTGGTAAGAAAGTTAAGCTTAGCCATAGATTTATTGGCCTGTATCAGGTTCTCTAGAGAATAGGCTGAGTGGCATACGAGCTGGAATTACCTCTAGAATCAAAGGTTGTCCATCCAGTCTTTCACGTGTAAATGTTGCGGAAATGCATAGGAGATCCGTCCCGAGTTGTGCCAGTTGAGGACGTTCAAGTTGCTGAAGAGTTAGCCTACGAAGAGTTCCCAATTGCCATGCTATATCGGCAAGTTAGTAGGTTAAGGACTAAAGATGTAGCCTCTGTTAAAGTACTATGGAGGAACAGAAATAAAGAAGAGATGAATTGAGAAGCTGAGGATGACATGAGGTCTAGATATCCTCACTTGTTCCAGAATTGATTCAGACTATGCGGTTAAAGGTGATGTTGTTATTTAGTTGTCATTATACTGTTTACATTATCTGTACTATTTAGCTGTCTACCTCTTTGTGGTGAAATAGTTGTTTATAGCGTCCTGAGAGGCGCCTATATTGTACTTTTCTACATTTCAGGTTTTCGGATGATCCATATTACAGGGGAGACTTTGCCAAAAATTTTCCTCAATCTCGGTTAAGAGTTGACTTCTCTAAGACTAAGGATGACATTCGAGGATGAATATTTCTAAGGGGGAAGGATGCTACACCCTGTAAATGTTAACGATTAGTAAGCGTATGCGTGGATTTGTGACGAGTAAGAAGAGCTTGATGCGTAGGGGGAAAACCTTGAAAGCATGGTCAGGCGAGTCTAGGCCGCAAGGGGCCAGCGCGACGTGCCAACCAGTAGGGCACTGGCCAGCGCGGCGCGCCAGGCCCACTAGCGCGCTAAGCAGCGTGAGGCGGGGTGCCTCCCCCTGTCACCGCCCTAGCAATATATATAAAGCCTTGGTTCAATTTTATTTCATTGTATGAAAACTCCCACGGCCAGAAATAAAAGAGCATGCAATCTTCTTCATGTTTTCATCCGATTATGCTACCAAACGTCATCCAATCTCAAATTAACTTCGGGTAATGAGTTCTAGGCCTACGAAAAGCATTACTATAGAGTTAGTTCTCAAAAATTCGCTTGGAAAGTTGGAACTACGTAGACTAAAAGTT
The DNA here is from genome assembly GCA_018107945.1 of Datura stramonium. Taxonomy (NCBI): domain Eukaryota; kingdom Viridiplantae; phylum Streptophyta; class Magnoliopsida; order Solanales; family Solanaceae; genus Datura; species Datura stramonium. The sequence continues at coordinate 53,335 of JACEIK010002791.1, read as the reverse complement.
GTTAGAATTATTTCAAATTGAATCCTAATCGGCCACAGGCATTAGGTAAGCACTTCTCCCTTATGATTTTTCAGGAAATTATAGGTTTTCGGCGAGTTATTCAAAGTTGAATTATAGTTACCATTATTATCAATGTTATCGTTATTTGTCGGGTTTAGCATTGAAAATAGCCATATTCTCTAAGTATCAGGGTTGCAATTTGACAGAACCATCGGTTACAAGTTGAAACTTACCTGTTAAACGAAAGTCGACATGCGAGGTATGTAAGGCTATCCTTTTCGACAAGTTACCTTCGTCGTAAAGATAGTACAACTTATATATCTACAGTACTTAAAAGTAAACCTATTGTGGTCAGTCATTATGAATTGAATTGAGATGATAGCAAAAATATAGTAACCCTCATCAGAGTTATCCCTAGCCAGCTTGGTTGTCATATATGATATTTGGGGTTTGGATGCTATTTCCTATAGGGTTATGCTGGCAGGATCAGCATGATGTTCGGAGAGACCAGAGTGAGGCCGTGAGGGCCGTATCAAGTATTCAGAGCCTCTATTATGACCCATAGTCGATCCAAGGCTCAAGGTCTAGCCACAACAGTTATATTATATCCCATAGTCGAGCCAAGGCTCGGGGCTCAGCTCCAGCAGTTACAGTATGATCCATAGTTGAGCTAAGGCTCGGGATCCAGTTACATCAGTCACATTATGACCCATAGTCGGGCCAAGGCTCGGGGTCCAAATATCGGAGATTATGTTATGGTCCATCGTCGAGCCAAGGCTGGGGGCCTAGGTACATAGCCCAAACAACTCAGACACAAATACAGCTACAGGAGCCTATCTGGCTCAGATACAGTTTCAGAGCAAGAGTATTCCTGAATTACAGTATGTTACGAACCTTTAGTAGCCAGATACTGGAGTGTACATTGTTTGTATTTGTCGGGGCTTATGAGGGCCTAGGTAGGTTATTCTGTGTTGTTTGTACCTTCCAGGCTTATGGGGGCCCGTTAGGTTCTTGTTTGTGTAGGTATACTTTTTAGTTAGATGTTTCATATGGTGAGATCATTCAAGTTAAACTCTTACCCTCTTCCATGATTACTCCAGTTTTATCAGCTTTCATTCAGTTATTATTTTACTGCCTTACATATTCGGTACATATTATATTGACGCCCATCATTGGGATGCTACATTACTTGCCTGCAGGTGCGGATAGACGCGGTTAAGGACCCTCTTAGTCTTCAGCTGGAATTAACAGCTTGTTCAACTCCCTTCCTCCGAAGTTGGTTGTTAGAAAAGGTTTGTTCTTTTGTTGTATAGTTTATGGGTAGGTCGGGGCCCTGTCTCGATCATTATTCCACTCTTAGAGGCTTGCAGGCTACAAATTTCCAATAGTTAGCTTTTGTTGTTGGCCGTGTGGGACCTATGTATGTTTATTTCATGTGATGGTCGTGCGGGGCCTTGTTTAATTGTCAGTTAGTGTCCTTGTCGGGTTAGCGTAGTTCAGTTGTCTGATTTTATTTCAGTTATAACTAGACAGCATGGTGGTCTTGTCGGCCCGCATAGGATCTCTGTTATCGTGTTGTTTGTAGTTAGTTGTCTTCTTTTACAGGTGGGCTTGTCGGCCAGAGGTTGTATTTACAGCTGAGATATAGCTAGTCGTTTTCTTGAATTAAGTTATAGGCGTGCACCAGTAGTGCACCAGTGCATTCAGGTTAGTCCAAATCCCAGTGTGTCACTAAGTGCCAGTCATGCCTCCCTAGGTGGGGTGTGATAAGGATAGCACGAACATAAACTAAATATCATAACATAACATGAGGGCTCAAAGTTTTCAAATCATTCATAATTCATTTATAATCATAATCATAGGAAAACTTTATTGAAACATAACTTGAGCCAAAGTAACATAACATGAAAATGCATAAAAACATGCGGAAAAATGTGAAGACTCGTCATAACCAACACCATTATGATAGAGCTTACATGATGCCCAACTATCTCACTCAAGTCCCAGGCTTGCCAACCAAGGGTAGTGCAGTGTGTGATATCACGAAAAGGGG
>JACEIK010002791.1:40639-51234 GCA_018107945.1 Datura stramonium | reverse complement strand
ATATATAAACGTACGGTGGCACGTAGTTTTGAGACACCAGTGTAGTCCTTTGAACGCCAGGCTACTCGGTGCTAGACACTACTTCCAAAAACATGCACATTAGGGCTCGTATAGTAACCATAAAAATATTCATGAAGTTCATGGCCAAATAAATAATAACATCATTGATCCTCATTTAAAATAAATGATTAGCCATGGACAAGGGGCCATGAATTGGCCAAGAGTCATAAATCCATCAATCATGAAATTCATGCATACTTGTAAAACATGTATAAGCTTAACATTTCACAAATCCATGATAACTACTTTAGAGAAATAAAATCATAAGCATAAATCATAATTGGGCTAATTAAGATCAAGATCATAATGAAATCATAACTTGACTTTTCAAAAAACATACATAATTGGGCATATTTGGATTTAAATTCAAATCTATAATTTATATTCAAAATAGTTATAAAATCTGTCCATAGATCATAAAACATGATTTAATACATAAAAGGAATTGACCAATAGACAGATTATTGAGAATTTCACAAGAATTAGAATAAAACTCATAGATAATGAAACTTGAATTCTAGAATTTAAATCCATGGAATTGAGAAGAATTTAGGGCATGAGAGTGAAAGAAACTCTCATTTATGGTCTCACATATCTGGGTAAATCTTATCAACATTCCCTCTTGAAAACCCAAAGGAAATTGAAGAGAATTTGGAAAGATTCTTCAAACTTGATCTCCAAGGAAAAACTCTAAGTTGCATGCATGGAAATGGTGATTCTTAGAATAGGTTTAACACCCTTAAAACCCTACTAATAGAGCTTAAAATGACATAGTATAGGACCTTAGGGATTTGGAATGAGGAAAATACCCTTAATGAAAAACCTGAAAAAACTGCACTACCAGCGAAATGACCGGTACAATGGGTCATTACTTCCCTCGTTGCTCCACCCTACTTGTCAGGCTCGGGTCTGCTACCATGACCGGTGCCACGAGTTGTGCTTAGCTCCCAAAACTCGTGGTAACCACCCGTTGTCACCACTGCCTGCCTTCTGGGAACCCTTCCAATGGGACCATATAAAGTCTCATCCTTTCGAACAACTAGTCGTCCTATGACTCGTGCCAACCCTTTTTGACCAAGACCATCCTCCCAACGAACCTATTACATAGACTAATGGGTCGTTCTGATACTTATTACTTCCAAGTCCATTCTACATATTCTCGTCACGAGCATCTCCAAGGGGTTGTTAGACCCACCAACGACCTGTACAACGAGTCGTTCTGACAAAAAAATCTCAAATTTTCTGCTACTATCCATTTCCAATCTCGAGCCAGTCTTAGGCACATTCGAGGTATTACAATATCTCCCCCTTGGGAACATTCATCCTCGAATGTGGGTAACATACTGAAAAGTTGCGAAATGCAACTAACATGCCAAATACTAAACATTTAAGCTGAAAACTGACGAGGTGACTGACCCCTGACTAGGATACATAGCTGAAAAATTCATGAAACACTCATACATGAGTTGACATGAAAGGAACTAGGACACATAAACTGACCATGAAACTGAATAGAATACTAAGAAGGAAAACTGATACCTCAAGCCGAAACTGAGCCGGAAGGGAATAGATGCAGGTATCTAGCCATCATATCTGCTTTGGCTTCCTACGTAGCTCCCTCAACATGTTGATTCCTCCAAAAAAACCTTGACACAGTCCAATTCTTTATTTCTTAACTTTCAAACCTAACGATCAAGTATTTCCACCGGATCTTCTAGTAGCTAAGGTTGTCCTTCACATCTACACTCTCTATAGGAAAAACCAAAGTCGGATCACCCATGCACTTCTTTAAGAGCTACACATGGAACACCGGATGCACTGAAGCCAATTCTGAGGGCAACTCCAACTCATAAGCCACCTTACCAACATGCCTCACAAACCGATATTGGCCAACATAATAGAGACTAAGCTTCCCCTTCTTTCCGAATGTCATCACTCCCTTCATGGGAGATACCTTCAAAAACACCCAGTCATTAACCTCAAACTCGAGTTCCCTCCTCCTCACATCCGCATAGGACTTTTGACGACCCTGAGTTGCTTTCAACCTTTCCCTTATAAGCTAAACCTTCTCCATGGCTTCATGAACCAAATCTGGTCCTATTAATGTAGTTTCACAAACCTCAAACCAACCAATAGGTGATCTACGCCTCCGCCCATAAAGAGCCTCAAACGGAGCCATCTGAATGCTGGAATGATAGTTGTTGCTATATGCAAACTCAATGAGAGGTAAATGATCATCCCAACTACCTTTGAAGTCAATCACACATGCTCTCAACATATCCTCAAGAGTCTGAATGGTCTTCTCCGCCTAACCATCTGTCTACGGGTGAAATGATGTGCTAAGCTTGACCTGGGTACCAAGTCCCTTTTGAAATGATCTCCAAAACTGGGAGGTAAACTAAGTACCTTTGTCTGATATGATGGACAAGAGAACTCCATGCAACCGAACTAACTCCCGACTGTATAATTTGGCATAATCCTCCGCTGAGTCAGTAGTTTTAACCGGTAGAAAATGAGTTGCCTTAGTCAACTTGTCTACAACTACCCAAATAGAGTCATACTACCGATGAGTGCGAGGAAACCCTATAATGAATTCCATATTGATCTCTTCACACTTCCAAGTAGGGATACTTATATCTTGAAGCATACCTCCTCCAACTCAAGGCCATGAGTCGAGTAGTTCTTTTCATGGACTTCAGCTTCCTGGAAGCATAGGCTATAACCTTACCATGTTGCATTAGTACCCAACCAAGGTCGATCCTCGAAGCGCCACAATATACCACAAACCCATTGGTACCCTCAGGTAGGGTCAACACTAGTGCTGAGGTGAGTTGAGTCTTCAACTCTTGGAACATCTTCTCACAGGCCTCTGACCATTGAAACTTCACCTTCTTCTGGGTCAATTTAGTCAATGGTACTGCTATGGACGAAAACCCTTCAACAAACCTCCGATAATTACCAGCTAAACCTAAGAAACTCTTGATATTGTAAGGACTAATTGGTCTAGGCCGATTCTTCACCGCTTCTATCTTTTGAGAGTCCACCTGCACACTCTCACTTGATACCACATGACCCAAAAATGCCACTAAGTATAGCCAAAACTCGCACTTGTTGAACTTAGCATACAACCGACGATCCTTCAAAGTCTGTAACACCACCCTCAAATGAGCGGCATGTTCCTCCTCGCTCCGAGAGTATATAAGGATGTCATCTATGAACACGATCAGAACATGTCTAAGTATGGCTTGAACACCCTGTTCATCAAATACATAAAAGCTGCAGGAGCATTCGTTAGTTCAAAAGACATAATTACAAACTCATAGTGACCATATCGAGTCCTGAAGGCTGCCTTCGAAATGTCACTCTCTCGAACCCTGAGCTGATAATATCTGAATCTGAGGTCTATTTTTGAGAAACACTTGGCACCCTGAAGCTGGTCAAAAAAATCATCAGTCCTGGGGAGAGGATACTTGTTCTTTATGGTAACTTTGTTCAGTTGCCGATAATTAATGCACATCCAAAGGGAAACATCCTTCTTTTGGACAAAGAGAACTTGTGCACCCGATAAAAATTTGCTAGGTCTGATGAAACCCTTATCTAAAACATCCTTCAACTACTCCTTCAACTCCTTTAGCTCAGCTGGAGCCATTCTGTAAGGAGGAATAGATATAGGATGCATATCAGGAAGAAGGTCAATATCAAATTCGATCTCCCGCTCAGGAGGAACCCCCGGTAAATCATCTGAAAACACTTCTCAGTATTCACACACTACAGGAACTGACTGAATAGTCAGGGTTTCGGATGTAGCATCCTTAACCCTAACTAAATTGTACATGCAACCTTTAGAAATCATCTTTCTAGCCTTAAGGTAGGAAATGAAGCAACCTACAAGCACAGCTGAACTACCCTTCCACTCCAAGACTAGCTCACCCAGAAATCTAAACTCTATTGCATGGGTTCTACAATTGACTGAGGCATAACATGCATGTAGCCAATCCATGTAGAAGATAATATCAAAATCTATCATGGCTAGCTCTACTAAATCTGCTGAGTTGATTTTTTGAAGGAATACGATAGGGTAATTTCTATATACCCGTCGATCTATAACTGAATCACCGACTAGAGTAGAGACCGAGAAGGGTTTTGATAGGATTTTGGGGCTAACTCCGAAACTACTAGCGACATAGGGCGTCACAAAAGATAAAGTATCCCCTAGATCTAACAATGCATAAACATCAAAGTGGAATACTCATAACATACAGGTGACCACATTTGGTGAAGTATCCTGCTCCTATCGAGATGCAAGGGCATAAAACCTGTTATGGCAATGACCACCACCTGCACTGGTGGATGCATCTGCTGAGTTGCGCGTGCTGGTGTTGCTGCTGAATCGGTAGTCTGAGCACGATCTCTACCATCACCCTGTCTAGCCAAGGGACACTCCCAGCACATGTGACCGGATCTACTACCCCCAAAATAGATATCTAATCCCATCAAGCACTCTCCTATATGACTCTTGCCACACTTCCCGCAGGCCGTGAAGGTACGCTCTGTTTGCATACTTCTCTGCTCCCTCAAACCTAAGGCTCTGCTCTTCTGATCACCTTGCGGTCTAGATAGAGAACTGGATGACGATGGCGCTGGAACTAAAGACCTATGATGAGACTAATGGCGATGTTCGCCTCCCGATCTCTGTTGAGAGAATCCATAACTGTCTGTCCTGGCCCTCTTGGCTTCTCTATCTCTCTGATACACCGCCTCCATCTGCTAGGCGTACAGAACCAATCTAGGAAAGTAAATGTCCTTGTGAATCATAGCGGTCCTACAATAATTGACCAGATAGTCTGCTACTCCATGCACAAACCGGCTCACCCGAGCTCTCTGATCAGCCACCATCTCTGGGGAATACTTGGACAAGCGAGTGAACTCTAAAGCATACTCCTGGACCGTCATATTACCCTACCTTAGGTTCACAAACTCAGTTTCTTTAATTTCCCTCATATCACGAGGGAAGAACCGACCCAGAAATGTGGCATGAAACTCGTCCCAACTAATAGGGCCTACTCCAACTATCCTGCTATCCTTCCATTGCCTGAACCAAATATGCGCAACCTTTTTCAACTGATACGAGGCTAGATCTGCACACTCCTCCCCGATCACCCCCATGATCTGGGTGATCTTCAAACTTTATCAATAAACTCATGTGGATCCTCGTCCACCTTTGACCCAATGAACTCCGGAGGGTTCATCCTCAGAAAATCTGACTTTTGCCACTGCCGCATTCCCATTCTGAGGAGCATGCACTACCACCTGTTGGTTGACCTGGTGGTCAAAGCTTGAGCTAGCATCTGAATAGCAGCCTTAAACTCTATGTGGGCCACCTGCTCGGGTACATGATCCTCATGGGCTGGTGGGGCCTGCTGGTGCCTATCCCTATTGTCATTCTCATGGTCATTTTCATTTCCATTTATTTTTTCATTGACGCGGCGAGAAGGCATGACTCTGCAAATGTGTATAGCACGATTTAGAGAGATAGAGAGACATTTCATCGTACGACATAGATCATGAAAGAAGGGAGAATTTTTCTAAACATTTTGTAGCCTCTTTTTCATAAGTGTGGCGCACTTCACACTGATGAAAAAGACTCTACTTAACGTGGATTTTAGACACCCTAGGACACTTCAAAACCTAATACTCTGATACCTAGTTTTTCACGACCTGAGCATGGGCCCGGATAGAGACACGGGACAGGGAACCCCGAAAGGCTCCAAGTCGACCCATGGCATGAACATAATAATAAGGAGCATACTATAAGCAAATACTGACATAACAAACAAGCATAAGTGGAAGTCTTCATACATATCATCTAAAAGAAAGAGTCAACAATGTCAAACTGATTACTATATCATGTCTTAATAGCCTTTAACAATATTGATGAGCTGATGGGACAACACCCCCAACTAGATCGACAACGTCTGAAACTGAAAACATAACCATAGATAGCAGGATGTCCTCGAAGGATAAGGACTCACCAACAACTCACTAAACAGGATCGAGGGATAAGAAAGACTAGAGATGCGGCTGATACTGAACCCTCGAACCTGTATCATTAGATGATACAACATAAAGTATACGGTCAGTACTTGGAATGTACCGAGTATGCAAGGTAAGTAAAATGGATAGTTAAAAATACATAAAAGTGCATAAGAATAGGATAGGACAGCATGAACGTAAGGTAAATATCATAACATAACATGAGGGCTCAAGGTTTTCAACATTTATAATTCTTTTGTAATCATAATCATAAGAAAACTTTAAAACATAACTTGAGCCAAATTAACATAACATGAAAATGCATAAAAACATGCAGAACAATGGGAGGACTCGTCATAATCAATACTATCATGATAGAGCTTAAATGATGCTCCAACTATCTCGATCAAGTAGGCAGAGACGTTCCAGGCTTGCCAGGAAAGGGACATGCAGTATGTGATATAACAAAAAGGGGATCTATTAACATTTGGATATATATAAACTTACGGTGGCACGTAGTTCTGAGACACCGGCGTAGTCCTTTGAACGCCGGGCTACTCAATGTAGACACTGCTCTCAAAAACATGCACATTGGGGCTCGTATAGTAACCATAAAATTATTCATGAAGTTCATGACCAAATAAATAATAACATCATTGATCCCCATTTAAAATACATGATTAGCCATGGACAAGGGCCAATGAATTAGCCAAGAGTCATAAATCCATCAATCATGAAATTCATGCACACTTGGAAAACATGTATAAACTTAAAATTTCATAAATCCATGATAAGTACTTGAGAGAAATCAAATAATAAAGCATAAATCATAATTGGGCTAATTAAGATCAAGATCATAATGAAATCATAATTTGACTTTTCATAACACATACATAATTGGGCATAAGTGGATTTAAATTCAAATCTATAATTTATATTCAAAATAGTTATAAAATATGCCCATTGATCATAAAACATGATTTAATACATGAAAGAAATTGACCCATAGATAGATCATTGAGAATTTCACAAGAATTAAAATAAACCTCATAGATCATGAAACTTAAATTCTAGTATTTAAATCCATGGAATTGAGAAGAATTTAGGGCATGAGAGTGAAAGGAACTCCCATTCATGGCCTCACATACCTAGGTAAATCTGATCAACACTCCCTCTTGAAAGCCCAAACAAAATTTAAGAGAATTTGGAGAGATTCTTCAAATTTGATCTCCAAGGAAAAACTCTAAGTTGCATGCATGGAAATGGTGATTCTTAGAATAGGTTTAACACCCTTAAAACCCTACTAATAGATAAAACAACGCAATATAGGACCTTAGAGCTTAGGAATGACGAAATACCCTTAATGAAAAATCTGGAAAAATTACATTGCTAGTGACAACAACCGGTAAAACGGGTTGTTACTTCCCTCGTTGCTTCACCCCACTTGTTGAACTCGGGTCTTCTACCACGACCGGTACCACGAGTCGTACCTAGCTCCAACGGCTCGTGGTAACTACCCGTTTTCACCACTGCCTGCCTTATGGGAACCCTTCCAACGGGACCAGATAACGACTCATCCCTTCGAACAACGAGTCGTCCTATGACTCGTGCCAACCCTTTTTGACCAAGACCATCCTCCCAGCGACCCCCTTAAAGCAACCAGTTACATAGACTAACGGGTCGTTTTGAGACCCTTTACTTCTAAGTCCATTCTATAGATTCTCACCATGAGCACCTCTAACGGGTCGTTAGACCCACCAACAACCCGTACAACGAGTCATTCTGAGAAGAAATCTCAGATTTTCTACTATTTTCCATTTTCAATCCCGAGTCTAGCTTTAGGTACTTTTGGGTTATTACATCCCCCTGCTCAACAACCTCGTTCGATTGCTCCCCCTGCTCGGTAACCTCGTTGGTTGTACTTTCTACACTTGTCAGATGGTTATATGTAGAAGGAATGGTAATAAGGTTAGTGACTATACCATTCTGTTTCTTGGCCTTCTCTGAAAGATCATCGGTAGTTCCGACTTTACTTTCTCGAAAGAATATATTTCCCCGCTTCTAATGACCTTTTTCTTTTCAGGATCCCACAGTCTGTACCCAAACTCTTCATCTCCATATCTGATGAATATGCAGGGAACTGATTTATTATCCAGCTTTGTTCTCTACTCCTTCTATACATGTGCAAAGGCTTTGTAACTGAACACCTTTAGATGTGAGTAGGACACCTTTTTTTTCATCCAAACTCTCTCTAGGATGTCAAACTCCAATGGAACTAGTGAACTATTATTGATCCAGTAACATACTATTAGAACTACTTCACCCTGGAATGACGTAGGCTGTTTAGCCATTCTGAGCATGCTTCTCACCTTTTCGATAATAGTGTGATTCATCCTCTCAGCTACACCATTATGTTGTGGGGTTCCATGAACTATCTTCTCATGCCTGATCTCATGACTTGAATAATACTTTTCAAATTTCTTTGAACTGTACTCACCTTTATTGTTAGTGCGGAGACGTTTTAGCTTTCTACCTGTCTCTCTTTCCACCAGAGCATGAAACTTCTAAAATACTTGAAACACTTGATCTTTGATTTTCAAGATATAAACCCATAACTTTTGTGAAGCATCATCAATAAAAGTAAGAAAATATTTGTTATTTCACATCGATTCTATCTCCATTGGACTACAAACATCAGAATACACTAAATCAAATATATTCAATTTTCTTTCAAACAATTTCTAAAATGAAACTTTATGCTACTTACCATATAAATTGTAATTACAAGGTTTTACCGTCGCACCTTTGGCAAAAGATATGAGTGATTTCTTGGCAAGAATCTGCAGTTCCTTTTTGTTCATATTACCCATTTTTCTATGCCACAAATCTGCAGAAATCTCTTCTTGAGCCGCGTTCAGTTCACCTCGATATATTTCTACATTTGTCCTATATAATGTGCCACGAGAAACTCCCTATGCAATCATTAATGCCCCCTTGGTGAGTCTCCATTTTTGATTTGCAGAGTAGTTCTCGTATCCATCTAGATCCAAGGCAATTTTTGAGATCAAGTTCATCCGCAAATCAGGTATATGTTGCACGTCCTTCAGAACTAATAATGTGCATCCAACATTCGTCTTGATACAAATGTCTCCAATCCCCATAATCTTTGAGTAACTTGTGTTACCCATTTTCACAATGCTAAAATCACCTGCTACATATGTGCAAAAAAATCCTTTACTGTTGTTGCATGGTAAGATGTTGTTATGTTAACCACCCATTCCGACTCTGCTCCTGTCAGTGCATATATTCCTCTTCCTCGTGTATGAAGAGAAAAGCATTATCATTATTTTGCATCATGGCAATTGTGTTGTTGTCATTCTTCTGGCCAGTGCTTTCACGTTTTCCCCTTTTTAGATTTGGACAATCTTTTTTGAAATAACCTGATTGATCACAATTGTAGCAGTATCTGACTCTTGATTTAAATCGGAACTTGGACTTCCCACGACCTCCAGATCTACCATAGTTACTTGAACTCCTTTGGTGACTCCTGCCTCTACTTTCTGTGATGAGAGCTTGTCCATGATTTTTAGGCTTTTTTTCTCATCTTCTCATTAAGTAGAAGAGCTGATGTGATATCTTTTAACTTTATGGAGTCCTTACAATGTAAGATGGTTTTTGCAAAATTATCATAATAAGATGGCAACGAATTTAAGAGCACGGTGGCTTTATCTTCCTCCTCGATCTTTACCCCGAGGTTAGCCATATGATTAGTCCATTAATCACATTTAAATGTCATAAAAAATTTATACCTTCATTCNATGTAGGGTATACAACTATTTCTTTTAGGTACAACTAATTTGTCAACGTCTTGGACATGTTAGATTTTCTAACTTTGTCCAAATACCACATGCACTTTCTTCATCGATGATGTTATTGACCACATCATGTGTTAAGTGCAACCTGATTGCACTAGCTGCCTTTTCATCCATTTCTTCCCAATCCTCAAGTTTTATGGATTCGAGCTTTCTGAATTTGCCACCTAATGCCTTGTGTAATCCTTGTTGGATGAGTAGATCCCTCACTCTTCTTTTCCATGTTGAAAAATCATAATCACCGTTAAATTTTGCTATGTCGTACTTTACTCCAGACATTTTTTCATTGAGTATAGTACTATCGACCGCAAAAAATATTTATGTAAATGAGCAGAACCTGTGCTCTGATACCAATTTTTGGGATAAACCTGCCACAAAAATAATATTTGTGATAATAAATAGCGGAACAATAAAGTAGCCCCGAGATACGGTAATCAACAAGAATAAGAAAGAGTAATAATGACACCAAGATTTTTACGTGGAAACCCTTCTGAATAAGGAAAAAACCACAGGCCAAGAGGAGCAACTGATATCAGTGTAGTAAGGAATTTTATAATTGTAGGTCTGAGTAAAATAATTCAAAGATCACCACACGCTCAAAAAAGTCCTCTTTTTATTTTTCCACCTCAC
>JACEIK010002791.1:5472-16501 GCA_018107945.1 Datura stramonium | reverse complement strand
ATTATGCCATGTTACGTTAGATGTGAATAGATCGAGAGTAGAACACTACATTTCCAGGTATAACTCCTACTCCTTCCAGCATAGTTGAGGACAGTCTTAAACTCATGCTTTCAGTCAGTTACAGTCTATTTCTTACTATTTCAGTTCTATCAGTTATATTGCTTGTCACGCCCGCTTGGGGCGCTGCATTACTTGCCTGCAGGTACTCATAGACGAGGAGCCGATTCTTCGCGATTCCAGCCAACACACAGAGTCATCAACTCCATTCATCCGGAGCTAGATAACTAGAGGTTTATCCCTTTATCTTTTGTTGTACAGTATGGGTAGCCCGGGGCCCTATCCCTACTATATTATCAGTATTCTTAGAGGCTTGCAGATTGTATATTCCCTGTGGTTAGTTGTATTGGTCGTGTGAGGCCGTGTGTATGTTTTAGTTTGATTACGATGGCCGTGTGGGGCCTCATTCAACTGGTATTGGTGACCTTGTCGGTCACGTGGCAGTTTAGCACCTGTTTTCTTGATTCAGAAGTAACTAGACAGCATGGTGGCCTTGTCGGCCCGCATAGGTTCCTTCATATTATGGTTGTTCTGGTTAGCTGTTGTTTGCTTACAGGTGGCTATAGGCCTAGCCGACCGGAGGCTGTATTTAAAGCCGTTATATAGCCCGTCGTTTTCTTGAATCCAGAGTTAGAGCTAGTCTGGCACCAGAAGTGCTTAGACTCAGCTAGTCCAGCAGTCCAGATCCCAGTAAGGCACCAGGTGCCAGTCATGCCTCCCAAGGCGGGGCGTGACAATACCATATGGACCAAAAATGCTACGGAGTTCAACCGAAACCCGCACTTGCTGAATTTGTCATATAATTGACGATCCTTGAGAGTCTGAAGCACTACTCTCAAATGAGCGACATTCTCCTCCTCGCTCCGAGTGTATATAAGGATGTCATCAATGAACACTATCACGAACATATCTAGGTATGTCTTGAACACCCTGTTCATTAGGTCCATAAAAGCTGTAGGAGCATTCATTAGTCCAAAAGACATAACTACAAACTCATAATGACCATACCGCGTCCTGAAGTCTGTCTTGGGATGTCACTCTCCCAAACTCTGAGCTGATGGTACCCGAATCTGAGATCTATCTTTGAGAAACACTTTTCACCCTGAAGCTGGTCAAATAAATCTTCAATCCTGGGTAACGGATACCTGTTCTTGACGGTGAGTTTGTTCAATTGCTGATAATCAATACACATATGAAGAGAACCATCTTTCTTTCGGACAAAGAGAATTAGTGCACCCCATGGTGACTTGCTCGGTCTTATGAAACCCTTATCTAACAAGTCCTTCAACTAATCTTTCAACTCTTTTAGCTCGGCTAGAGTCATCCTGTAGGGAGGCATATATATAGGCTACGTGTTAGGAAGAAGGTCAATACCAAAATCGATCTCACGCTCGGGAGGGATTCCCGGTAAATTATCTGGAAAGACCTCTGGATACTCACATACTATTGGAACTGACTGGATAGTCGGGGTATTAGATTCAACATCCTTAACCCTAACTAGATGGTACACACATCCCTTAGAAATGATATTTTTGGCCTTAAGGTGGGAAATGAAACGACCTACAGGGACAACTGAACTACCTTTCCATTCTAAGACTGGCTCACCTGGACTTTTGAACTCTACGGTGCGGGTTCTACAATTAACTGAAGCATAGCATGCAAATAGCCAATCAATGCCGAGAATTACATCAAAATTGGTCATGGCTAACTCTATCAAATCTGCTGAGGTGACCTTATGAAGGACTGAGACTGGGCAACCTCTATATACCCATCCAGCTATAACTGAGTCATCTCCTGGAGTAGAAATTGAGAAGGTTTTTGACAAGACTTCGGGATTGACTGCGAAGCTACTGGCCACATAAGGTGTCATAAAAGACAAGGTAGCCCCCGGATCTAAAGAAGCATAAACATCAATATGGAAAACTCATAACATACCATTGACCACATCCAGGGAGACCTCCTACTCCTAACAGGATGCTAAGACATAGAATCTATTCTGACGCTGACCGCCAGATATACAGGTAGATGCCCCCTAATGTGCTGAGCGTGTGGGAGGGGTTGCTGAACTAGAAGCTGCGCCTCGGCCCGCAACCTAATCTTGTCCCGCTGATAGGCAATCTCTAAGCATGTGTCTAGGCTTTCCACACCTGAAACAAGCACCTGAACCAGCCAAGCACTGGCCCGTGTGCCCCGACCACATATATGAAAAGCTGGGATGCTAGAAACTGTGGGTCTGCTGCTCTGACCCCTTGAGCCTGATGCTCGCGCGCTTTGATCGTGCCTCGGTCTCGGTGGCACACTCAATGCTGATGATACTGGGGCTGATGATCTCTGGTGGGTCTGCTGTCGGTTCCCACCTCCTGACCTCGGCTGTGAGAATCTGTGGTCATCAGTCCTGGCCCTCTTGGCTTTCCTCTCTCTCAGATGTACCACCTCCATCTACTGGGCATACAAAACTATCCGAGGGAAATCCATATCCTGATAGAGCATAGCGGTCCTGCAATCCTTTTCCAAATAGCCTGCTACTCCATGCACGAACCTGCTCACCCACGCCCTCTGATCAGCTACTAACTCTGGGGCATATTTCAATAGGCGAGTAAAATCAAGGGCATACTCTTGTACTGTCATTCTCCCTTGCTTAAGATTTAGGAACTTGTCTTCCTTCAGCCCCCTCATCTCACGAGAGAAGAACTGATCCAAGAATGCAACAAGAAACTCTTCCCAAGTGAAAGGACCTGCTCCGGCGACCCTACTATCCTTCCATTGGCGAAACAAGATATGCGTGACCCCTTTCACTAGTAAGAGGCCAACTCTGCGCACTCAACCCCATTCACCCCTATGAGTTGGGTGATGTTGACGATTTCATCTATGAACTCATGCGGGTCCTCATCTACCTTGGACCCAAGGAACTCCGGCGGGTTCATCCTCAAGAAGTCTCTGACTAGAGGTGCCGCTGCATTGCCATGTTTTTGAACATGCAGAACGGCCTACTGATTGACCTGAGCAGTCAAGGCCTGCGCAAGCATCTAAATATCGTCCAGGAACTCAGCTTGAGCAACTGGCTCCGGTGTCTGGTTCTCCTAACTCGGTCGGGCTTGCTTGTTCCCATTACCATTGGCATCCTCGTGGCCTTTATCATTCCCATATTTGCTACCATTCATTCTTCGGGGAGCCATGATTCTGCAATCGTGAATGACATGAATTAAAGGAATAGAAATACTTTTCATCGCATGACATAGATCATTAAAGAAGGGAACATTTCCTAAACGTCTCTAGCCTCTTCGTCATAAGTGTGACGTGCTTCATACCCATGAAAAAGACTCTACTTAATGCGACTTTCAGACACCCTAAGACACTTCAAACCTATGGCTCTGATACCAAGTTTTCCACGAACCAAAAAGAGGCCCGGATCGTAATATGGGACAAGGAGCCTCGACAAACCCCAAGACGACCCATGGCATACACATACATCTAACTCAATTAAGAAACTGAATAGTCAACAATATACTCATAGCGGAAGTCTAAACTTAAACATAACATCAGAAAACATAATTTGAAGCTGAGTGCAATCATATGTCTGAAAAGCTTCTAAACATGAAGAGTTGATGGGACAAGACCTCCAACTAACTCAGCAAAGCTAAAACTGAAATACATAAGGAAATCTGGATAGTCTAGTCCTCGGGAGATGAGTACTCACCCACAATATGAATGCTAACTCTGATAAGTTGTTACGAGATGGGCTGAACCTGAGAGTCGGATCCTATATCATGAAACGGTACAATATAAAGTATGCGATCAGTACGTGTAATGTACCAAGAATGTAAGGTAAGTAAAAATGCTTGAGTAAAGAAAATCATTTAAAGACCATGCATAATATAACATAAACATTAAAAATTTGAGAGTAGGGCTTGCATGCATTCTTTGTGAAATCCTAATCTCTTCATAACATGACATAAAATAAATTCATAACATCTTAACTTAATCGATTGACGTAAAGCTGAATTCTGACATTTATAAGTAAAGCTGAACATTGAGTTAAACATGCTTTAGGACATGCATTTACATAAATGTCATGTGTAATGAATATGCATATCTGAAATCATGGGGAACAATGGGATCGACCCTTATCCTGCTCGGTGCTAGACATTACTTCCAAAATAACATGCATATGCTTTATATAGTTTTATAATGAAGCTCAACATCGTCTATTGACGAAGCTCAATACTTAGATACATCTCAAATATGAAATCATACATATGAGAAGCTTTAACTCAAACCATACCACAAGCTGAAAATATAAATAGGAGTCTTCTCTCCAAAATCATGTGATAAGCTATGCACAGGAAAACTTCAACTCAAAACATACCACAGCTGAAAATATACTTGGGAGCCTTCACTCCAAAACAATGTGGTAAGCTTAATTGGGGAAAATAATCATTTATACTTAACATGTGGGCATTGCCCAAAGCTTTATCATACTTAGAAATACTCAATTCTCATTGAAAACATAATTGTAAACAAGGGAAGCTTCAAAACATGCTTTTTCATCATACTATCTCATCATCATCATATATTCATCACAAATCTCATCATTCATGAACATCTCCTCAATGGCTTTTAATTCATTAAACTAGAAACATGATTTTAAATTGAAAACATTATAAAAATTGCCCATGCTTTGTAATTCAACAATAGAATCATAATTAAATCATACCCATGTATAGAAATAGGAGATTCATGCATTTGGGTTTAAACCTCATAGAGTAGATACATGAATTTCATACTTTAGAGAGGGATTGGGCATGGGTATGAAGGGAATCACCCATTCATAACCCTACATACCTGTTGGTAGCTGATTCTTACACTTCTTTAGATGCCCAATAGGAAATTGAAGGGAAATTGATGAATACTAGATTGATCACCCTCTCTAACCTTTCTACCTTGCATGCATGGATGAATAAGGCCTAAAATTGAACTTAACCCCTTTAAAAGTCATTATTCATAACTCAAATGATGTAGTTTAGACCCTAGGAACTTAGGAATTACAGAAAAGCCCTTACTAAATTCGCAGAAATTAACTGTCAGGTGGTCCTAATGAAGGACCCAATGACTCTTCGTCAAGGGTCACGACTCGTGGAGTCAGTCGTGAAGTTCACTACTTCACAAGTCTCCATGGCTCATAATGGACAACATAACGACTCGTTCCTAGTGACCACGACTCATAGTCACCATTCGTGAAGTGCACCGCCTAAGATTCAACAAAAACCTTCCCTTCTTGACAACGACTCACCCCACGAATCATGGGTACTGACCACGAACCATGGGGTCCTCCTATCGAGTGAACTGCCTCCCTCCTTCTCTTTTCTTTCCTTACCCACTCTACGACTGACCTAACGACTCGTGGGGTCTGACCATGAGTCATTGTCATGCCCGTGGGGATCCTTTTTCTCAAACTTCCAAACTCCTCACTGGCCTCCCCATAAGTCACATAACGACTCGTGGGTTGCACCAACTAGTCATCCCACGACTCGTTTTGTGCCTGGTGCCAGTTTTTAAGCTTTTCTCCTTTTCAACTCTCGGGTCTGATCTTTGGACTTCTGGGGTATAACAATATCTCCCCCTTGGGAACATTCATCCTCGAATATTGGAAAACACCCAAAAAATCAGAGAGATGCAATTATCATATTCAAATACTGATTATTTAAATAAAAAACTGACAGAATGACTACCTCCGATTCAAACTACATAGCTGAACTGAATTCAAGAATCGTACATACATCCACATACATAAAAGAAACTTGCACACGTGAATTGAACATGAAAACGAAATAGAGTCTGAGTGCAAAACTAATACCTTAAGCTGAAACTGAGTTGGTAGAGAATAAATGAGGGTATCTAGCCATCATATCTGCTTCGGCCTCCCACGTACCTCCTTCAACATGCTGATTCCTCAATAACACTTTAACTTAATCAACTTCCTTGTTCCTTAGCCTTCGAACCTATCAATTCAATATTTCCATCGGAACCTCCTCATAGCTAAGGCTGTCTTTCACACCAACACTGTCCACCGGGACAACTAGAGTTGGATCACCCAAACACTTCTTCAAGAGCGATACATGAAACACAGGATGCATAGAAGCTAACTCTGAGGGTAACTCCAACTTGTATGCCACCTTACCAACCCGTCTAACAATCCGATACGGGCCGATATAGTGGGGACTGAGTTTTCCTTTCTTTACAAATGACATCACTCCCTTTATGGGAGATACCTTAAGAAACACCCAATCATCGACTTCAAATTCTAATTCCCTTCTTCTCATGTCAGCATAATACTTTTGGTGACTCTGGGCAGTTTTCAACCTGTACCTTATCAATTGAACCTTCTCCATTGCCTCATGAACCGAATATGGCCCAATCATCCCCACCTCACCAACCTCGAACCAACCGATGGATGACCTACATCTCTGCCTATAGAGTGACTCGAACGATGCCATCTGGATACTGGAGTAATAGCTGTTATTGTCGGCAAACTCGATCAGTGGCAAGTGCTAATCCCAACTACCTCTGAAGTCAATTACGCATGCTCTCAACATGTCCTCGAGGGTTTAGATTGTCCGCTCCGCTTGACTATTTGTTTGCGGGTGGAATGCTGTGCTGAGCTTAACTTGCGTAACAAGTCCTTTTTGTAATGACCTCCAAAACTGAGAGGTAAATTGAGTACCTCTGTTGGAAATGATGGATAAGGGAACTCCATGCAATCAGACTAGCTCCCGGATATATAGTTTGGCATAATCCTCTGCTGAATCCGTGGTTTTAACCGGTATAAATGTGTAGCCTTGGTCAACCTATCTACCACTACCCAAATGGAATCATATTGTCGATGAGTACGAGGCAGACTTGTGATGAAATCCATATTAACTTCTTCCCACTTCCAAGTAGGAATGCTGATATCCTGAAGCACACCTCACGGTCTCTGATGATCAACCTTTACTTGCTAACAGTTCAGACACTTAGCTACGAATTCTGCAATATTTCTTTTCATTACATTCCACCAATAGATTTCCCGTAAGTCATGGTACATCTTGGTGGCACCTGGATGGATAGAGTACTTGGATCTATGAGCCTCGTGCAACATCCGACTCCTTAAATCATCTACATCTGGAACACATAGGCGACCTTGGTACCAAAGCACACCATCTCCCCCTTTGGAGAAGACGTCTACCTTCTGATTCTGAATGGCTTCTTTTAACTTTACCAAAATCGGGTCCTCATCTTGCCTAGATTTTACATCAGTCACCAAGGACAACTCTTGTTCGGTTCTACACAACAACATCGCCATTGGTCGAGTCGTCCAACCTTACTCCCAACCTTGTGAGTCGATGTACATCTTTCACCAGCTCCTTCTTCCCCTCATCCACATGGGAAACACTCTCCATAGAGAGTTTATTAAGTGCGTGCTCTACCACATTATCCTTACCCGGATAGTAAAGGACACTCATATCGTAGTCCTTGAGTAGCTCCAACAACCTCCTTTGCCGAAGATTGAGATCTTTCTGCATAAACACATATTGTAAGCTCTTATGGTCCGTAAATACATCCACGTGGACCCCATACAAAAAATGTCACCATATTTTAAAGGCAAATATCACTGTAGCCAATTCAAGATCATGGGTCGGATAATTCTTCTCATGAACTTTCAACTGTCTAGAGGCGTATGCTATAACTTTTCCGTGCTGCATCAATACACACCCAAGTACAATCCTTGAAGCATTGCAATACACCACGAATCCATCGGTACCTTCGGGTAGGGTCAACACCAGTGCTGAAGTAAGTTGAGTCTTCAACTCTTGAAAGCTCTTCTCACAAGCCTCCGACCATTGGAATTTCACCTTCTTCTTAATCAACTTGGTCAAAGGTGCTACAATAGATGAGAAACGCTCAATAAATCTCCGATAGTAACCAGCAAAATCCAAGAAACTCCGAATATCTGAAGGATTCACCGGTCTAGGCCAATTCTTCACCGCCTTGATTTTCTAAGAATCTATCTTTATGCCCTCACTTGATACCACATGGACCAAAAACGCTACGGAGTTCAACCAAAACTCACACTTGCTGAATTTGGCATATAATTGATGATCCTTGAGAGTCTGAAGCACTACTCTCAAATGAGCGGCATGCTCCTCCTCGCTCTTAGTGTATATAAGGATGTCATCAATAAACACTATCACGAACATATCTAGGTATGGATTGAACACCCTGTTCATTAGGTCCATAAAAGCTGTAGGAGCATTCATTAGTCCAAAAGACATAACTACAAACTCATAATGACCATACCGCGTCCTGAAGGCTGTCTTCGAGATGTCACTCTCCCAAACTCTGAGCTGAAGGAACCTTAATCTGAGATCTATCTTTGAGAAACACTTGACACCATGAAGCTGGTCAAATAAATCTTCAATCCTGGGTAAAGGATACTTGTTTTTGGAGTTACTTTGTTCAATTGCTGATAATCAATACACATGTGAAGAGAACCATCTTTCGTTTAAACAAATAGAATTGGTGCACCCCATGGGGAATTGCTCAGTCTAATGCAAACCTTATCTAACAAGTCCTTAAACTGCTATTTCAACTCTTCTAGCTCGCCTGGAGCCATCCTGTATGGAGGAATAGATATAGGCTGCGTGTTAGGAAGAAGGTCAATACTAAAATCGATCTCCCGCTCGGGAGGGATTTTCGGTAAATCATCTGGAAAGACCTCTGGATATTCATATACTATGAGAACTGACTGGATAGTCGGGGTATCAGATTCAACATCCTTAACCCTAACTAGATGGTACACACAACCCTTAGAAATCATCTTTCTGGCCTTAAGGTAGGAAATGAAATAACCTACAGGTACAACTGAATTACCCTTCCATTCTAAGACTGGCTCACCAGAAAATCTAAACTCTACTGCGCAGGTTCTACAATTAACTGAAGCATAGCATGCAAATAACCAATCCATGCTGAGAATTACATCAAAATCGGTCATGGCTAACTCTATCAAATCTACTGAGGTGACCTTCTGAAGGACTGAAACTGGGCAACCTCTATATACCCTTCTAGTTATAACTGAGTCACCTACTGGAGTAGAAATTGAGAAGGGTTCTGACAAGACTTCAGAACTAACTACGGAGCTAATGGCCACATAAGGTGTCATAAAAGACAAGGTAGCCTCCGAATCTAATAAAGCATAAACATCAATATGAAAAACTCATAACATACCAGTGATGTAACACCCCGGAAGTCCTAGAGATCATACCCTAGAGTTAGAAGAAACTCAACAGAAAAGTCAGCAGAAATTTGCCTCAGTACGAGTCAGGGAACAACTCATTAGGAGACCTAATGAGTCTTGGTTTGACCCATGATGAATTGTAAGGAGGAGATGGCAATCCCAGTGGCCACGGACGACCTGACGAGTCGTTTTTCCTGGAAACGATTCGTTAGATTGGTCGTTGGGTAATGAATCAAGTGAGAAGTCAGTGTAGTTGACAGAAGGATGTTACGAGTCGTTAAGTGTAGCAACGACTCATCATGTCCTTCATAGATGGAAAGAGTTATAGTTGTGATGTCTTCTTCCAGTGCACTTGACGAATGGGTCTAATGATTCATTGGGTGGAGTAACGACTCGTTACGTTGGTCGTGGTTTGAAGAATCATAAAACTATGTGAATTTTCCAGTGTGCTTAATGGGCGAGATGATGAGTCGTTGGATGGGACGAAGACTTGTTACGTGAGTTGTGACTCCAAATTCGGGGAAATTTTCAGTTTTCTTAAGGGGTATATTTGTAAACTTCTATGCTTTTAACTTTTAAACTACATCATTTTGTCTATTGTTTGGGAAGATTTTAGGGGTTTCTACAAGCCTAAACCCTCATTCTATCAAGATATCTCTCAAGCTCTTCTTCTTCCCCTCCTTTCAAGATTCATGAACTTCACCAAAGTGTTCATCAAGCTTCAAGGAAGATATAGAGCAGGGTTCTTCTACCAGGTATGCGAGTTTTTCAACAAGGATACTCTTCCATCCTTGTGCCCCAAAATGTTTTCATTTAAAATTTCCAATTTATACTATTCTAGAAGATGCATGACCTAGGGTTTTAAATTGATGGTGAATCCTCCTACAACTCTTTAAATTTCAAGATCCGTTGTGACTATGAGATAAGTACGACGTAAAATGATTGGGTTATCTTGAATTATGTGTTGGGTGATGAAAAGTGTCGAGTTATGAAATATTCTTCATGAATGATTAGAGTTTTAAATAAGGTTTTGTCATTGTCATTCAATTATCACAAATCCCTTTGCTTCATATTTAATATGTGATGATTATATGATTACCCATGAGAATTTGAATATGTCAATGATGGATGTGATGAGATTAAATTAGAGTTCATGGACTTGAATAACTGAAAGTAAAATATGCATGTCCCTATGTCTTGACAGAATTAATTGGATAAGAAGTAAATTTATGATAATGGCTTTTCTAATACATTCTTCTAATGAATTGGTATAAATCGTGAAATGGGTCTCATGAAACCAAGAGGCACACTTCCCATATGATTTTTATTGTACATGCTGAAATATGAGTAAGCACATAGATTCCTGTAAATCTAGATTATATGACTCCATGTATGCCTGTTAAAGTATGAGTTGAATGTATGAGTCATGAATGTCTCTATGATACATGCTGATTAATATGAAGCTGGAAATTTAACGATCGAAAGTAGTATACATGATGTGGAACTAAAGATTTTCATTATTGTTAGACCTATGAAGAAATTCTAGCATGGCTCCATGATGATATGAATTTTTATGATAAAGCATGAGAATGATACTTTCTGAATGTTGGGCTTGTTGTTAGTAGAAAGTAGCCTTGATCCTTCCTAAATGAATGATGTATGAAGAAAGCAGAGTATGTCCATTTTTCTGATTAGCTGCAG
>JACEIK010002790.1:175726-190862 GCA_018107945.1 Datura stramonium | reverse complement strand
GTAAGGTTTCTTGTGTATTCTATGTTATTATGTAGTGTCTAGAACTTTCCTGGTGTATTTAGCAAAGCAAAATGAGGGATGTTAATTGTAAGATATGATTTAGGCATTTCTTTGAATAAGTCTAATTTTTATCCTTTTCTTTACCTACCCTTAATGCATGATCCTAGTCAGCCCCATTAAGCTTTAACCTATTCCTTTCTTAGACACATCAAAAGCTTAATACTTTTCTTTCAATAGAACTAAATTTGATTCAAAACTCCTAAGCGCTTAAGTGAAAAATGCACAAGAGTTAAGGAGTGAGAATAATTAAAAGGGGAGATAGTGATTGTGAAAGTTGAAGAAAAGACTAAGGGTGTAGTGTTCAAAATGCATAAGTGTTGGTAGGGAGTAAAAGAACAAAAGAATAAAAAAGTTGCTTAAGTACTCCTTACTAATAATATAAGTGTGCTTAAAGAAATGGAGAAGAAAAAGGAAATTGAGAGTGAAAATAATAAGAGGTGAAGTGAAGAAGAGATTATGCTCAATAATAAAGTGAGTATCAAAAGTTCTTAGGGAAGATAGTCACTATTACTGGTCAGAATAGTACCTACCCATCCCTTAGCTTACATTACAACACATGAAGTCCTACTTGATCTTATGTTTGGATGTTCTTGGATTAGCGGAGTAATACACTAAGGGTAGGCATATGGGTCATTGCATGTTGCATGTGAATTCTTTGTCAGAGTGAGTTTGATTCATATATCATATACCCATACATGTATAATTTGAAATTTTGAGAGCGAAAATGGATATCTCTCTTGTTGTGAGGGCACATGTTTGAGGAAAGATAAACTTCATATTGAACTTCTTGATTGGTTAAATTGCATGAGTTTTCTAAGTTTTAGATTCAATTCTTGAGGCTAGGAGGTCTTAACTTGGTCATATGTGATTTTAGTTGGTTATATATATAGCATGCTCTATTTTACACTTTCCGTCTAAATCAATCATGGTAGCCTTAACTTGAGTTATCTTGCATTCATTAGTGAGGTGGAGTCCTGCTTGTGCATGAGATGTGATAGAGTTGTTCGAGGATGAACAAGACCTTAACTGTGGGTAGTGATCTTGGGCATATTACATGCCCAAGTGCTATCTTATATCTAGTTTTTAGTCGTGTTTGTCAATTTAATTAATAGAATTCTCATGTCATTTTGTATATTTGTGTGCCGGAACTAACCAATGTGATTAGCCCATTTTTGTAGGTGACATAAACTAAGGAGGGGATAAATTTGATGTTCAATGTACAAGATGAAAGCATGGAGTGAATTCCCAAGAAGAAAAAAATGATGTCACAAGAGAATAGGGCCGCCAGCACATGCCAGTGTGCCATGCTAGGCGGGAAGCACGCTAGGCACCTTGCCACACCGTGCGTGTGTGTGCAATGTGCCAAGGCAGGAGGCCTGTGCACCCAGGCCATTCCACGCCCGCCCATCAGTGCGCCAGGCTCCATACCACGTTAGGCAGGCTTGCGGGACAAGCGTCGTGCCACGCCTGATGGCACTTGCTAGAGGCCATGCAACACGCCCATTCTAGTAGTTGTGTGTAACCAGTCCGTGTCATAGAGGCTGTGCTGCGCGATACGCAGTGTGACACGGAGGTTGTCCATCACAGGAAAAAATTTGCAAAAACTTACTTTGTATAAATTAAACACTTAGGATTTTTATTTCATTATCATGGTTTTATTTTGGAAAAATACCTAGGAACAAAGGGAGAACGGAGGAAACTCTACCTAGGGTTTGATTTCTTTTATTCTCTTTTATCCATTCTTGTAATTACATGAATTCAACCATGTTTTTGTTTACGTTTATGAACATGAGTGGCTAAAACCCTTTTTCTAGGGTTGAGGCCACATGACATGAATGTTTTAGCTTAATTTCATCGTTGGTTCAAGTTTTTATTTGTGTTTGTCTTGCATTCTTGATTTTATTCATTTTAATGCTTGATCACCATTCAAATTCACTCGTTAAGCTTAGGTAAAAACTCGAAAGAGCAACCCTAGGTTAGAACTAAGAATGCAGGAAGCAAGTTCAAAGTCTTCAAGACTTGATTCGCTGTTAGGATAGAAATATACCTAATTTGCCTTGTTTGGTTCTAAAATGGGAAGATAGCTAGACACCAACTTGAAATTGTCACATCACCACTCGTAGAAGTAGTTGTGAAATCAAGTGAGGTAAATGGTTAGAGGTTTGAAAAGTACATAACCAAGGGAATTAACCTTGTGAACCACTCCACAAAAATATTTCTTATGAACTAGGTTGTCACATTCCTGCTCAATGATATAGTTGTGAGGCTAGTTTTTTTGTGCTTAGAGGCTCGAAAAATCATGAGCAGGGCATTTAAATTTGTGAGACAACAAATGGAACTCATGTAAGTGAAAGGGCATCTCTTTAAATGTGAGGGGCACATAATGGTAAGATTTTGGTGTATTTTGATTGATAAATGTCACGCCCCACCTAGGGAGGCATGACTGGAACCTAATGCCACAATGGGATCTAGGTTGACCTGGTTGGGCATATGCACCTCTGGTACCTACCAGCGACTCAAAATTAGGAAAACAAACTACTATATCTCAGCTGTAAATATAGCCCCGGGCCGACAAGGCCCCATAGCAACGTGTAAAAGAAAACAGCTAACCCAGCAACTCAATAGTAAAGGGACCCTATTCGGGCCGACAAGACCACCATGTTGTCTAGTTATAACAGAAAGAAAATAGGAAGTCTTAGTCATACTATAGCCGACATGGCCGCTAACTAACTAGCTAAACTAGGCCCCACACGGCCAACACATAAAATAAGACATACATAAGCCCCACACAGCCAACAACAACCAACTAACTGAAGACTATAGTCTACAAGCCTCTAAGAGTGAAAATGTTGGTCGGGACAGGGCCCCCGCCTACCCAAATGCTACACAAGTAAAAGAAAGATAAACCTCTACAACCTAGCGACTCTGAATGAAAGGACCTAGCCAATCTGCTGACTCTAAATAGCTGCTAACGGAGGTCATGAATCCTGTCTGTCTAAACCTGCAGGAAAGTATGCAGCGCCCCATTGTTGGGCATTAGTACAATATTTATCGAATATGTAAGGTAGTAAATAAAGCTGAATAGAAGCTGATAAAGAACTGAAAGTAATCAGCAAGAAGGGCAGAAGTTAACCCGTAAGCTTTCTTATCCATAACCTGCATCTAGTAAATCACTACATGAATATGAGCTGAAACTATACAATTATACATTCATAAGCTATAACTGGCAGATAAGTATACAAACAAGAACCTAAATTGGCCCCCATAAGCCGGGAAGGTACAGGCAACACAGTAATAACCTACCTGGGTCCCCATAAGTCTCGGCAGGTGCCAATCAGTCTATATACCCCTATTGGTACCCCTTAGGCCCTCCAAGAAGCAGTAACAATTTCTGAGCATCTGGGCTCTTGTGACTGTATATGAGTCATCTGGACTCCTGTAACTGTATATAAGCCATCTGGGCTCCTGCAACTGAATATGAGCCATTTGGGCTCCTATAACTGAATATGAGCCGTTCGGGCTCCATTAATTGAATATGATCCATCTGGGCTCTTGTAACTGAATATGAGTCATCTAGGCTCCTATAACTGAATATGAGCCATCTAGGCTCCTATAACTGAATTCGGGCCTTTTGGCTCATGTAATTGTACCCCGAGCACATGAGGCTCTATGAAGGGTTTGTAATGCTGCTACAGCATAGAAGAAGTCCATAAGTGAATAGACTTCAATATAGTCCCACAGGCAATTTAGTAGTTCTAAAAGTAATGCAGCATCATAGCTCCGTAAGCGATCTATAGCTTCAAAAGTAGTTACTACAGCTAGCAGCCTCTTAGCTATTCAAGGTGAGAGGAAG
Source organism: Datura stramonium (assembly GCA_018107945.1). Taxonomy (NCBI): domain Eukaryota; kingdom Viridiplantae; phylum Streptophyta; class Magnoliopsida; order Solanales; family Solanaceae; genus Datura; species Datura stramonium. Next base: position 186,949 of record JACEIK010002790.1, on the reverse strand, counting down.
TACAAAACACGATCTACCCCAACTAGGGGCACTGTGTTATAATCTACAAACCTAGTCATTCAAAAAGTGTATCTAGGCCTGCCAATAAANCTACAAACCTAGTCATTCAAAAAGTGTATCTGGCCCTCTTAGGCCTAACATGACCGCTACTCTTACTCACTCCTGTACTGGTCTATATAGCTTCAAACAGGCACAGTCTGTGTGCCTACACCTGGCCAAAGGGTCCTGGTAGTGATCACAACCTCCGTCAACTTAGAAGGAAAAGGATGAGGTCTGAGTGACCTAAGCGATAGTCTAAAGGTCATGTTCCTGAGCAGTCAGCCCTAACTGCCCGCAGGCAACATGCTATAGTTCTTAGCCTAGCGGTGATGTTGTGATACTAACATCCTAGTCCTTTAGACATTAACTTGGTCTATTCAAATTTCATATGACTTCTCTGGGCAATTCATAGCCTCGTAGGCAGGTTTATCTGGACCTAGTCACTCGCGGCAACCTGCACCTGAGTATCTTTAAGACCAGGTTGGGGCGTTGGCACCGCATCCAACTACTAATAAGTTTCCCTCCTTTGGGTACCCACGGGTCTATCTGACTTGTACAACTGGGATGACTTCCTGGGTGACCTATATGACAAGCACGAAGTCGACTGAAACTAACAGTCACTGGCAGTAGCTAACTAGATGGCGGTCTATCACTCAGTTCACTAGGCACCCCTGTGCCGCTGACTCTAAGGTAAGACCATCCTATAAAAATTCTATCCCTAGAGGCGTCAAGGTACGCCAACGGCCTCTAGGTGAGCTTTACTGACAATATTGGCATCAAACTGAAAGTTATATTGCCCGACTACGCCCTATGCTCTCCAACTTACCAACTCAGGCCCAACAGCAAACCCTAAACTTCTAAGGCCTTGGCATGATGGCAAAACATCAAAATTCTACTAATAAAGCGAATATAAGAATAAAGGAGTTTTTATGTCGCTCCTAGCGTGAGTCACTCTTAACATACTCTTTCCCGATGAAGGATACTGCACTATACTTTCAATAAGTCTTTTAGCAGCTAACCACAACATACTTAATCATTATCTACTGGCAGCAGATAATCACAACATATCATATCATTATCTACTTCTAGAAGCATAGGTTGTATCACTATATGACGAGAATAACTTGCCAAAGGGATAAGCCTTAACATACCTCGAATGCCGACTTCCGTTCATCCAAACTATTTCCAACTTGAAGCTAGTAGTTCCACTCAATTGTAGCCTCAACGCTGAGAAAATAATGTTATTTTAATAGCGAGAATCGGTGAATAGAAATATCTTTCAATAAGGTTAACTATAACTTCAACTTCATTTCATCCGGCCAAAAACTCACAATTTCTCGAGAGTTTAGAAGGGAGAAATGCTTACCTATTGTCTCTAGCCGCTTAGAACTCAATCTAAAGTAATTACAACAACCTTTACTTGGCAGAATTCTGGTACACAGAGTGAATTTTCAAGAAATAACTCCGCATAGATGCTTCTCATAGGCTTAGAACTCATTATCCAATGTGAATTTGCGTTTGGATGGAGTTTAGTGGCGTAATTTGGCAAAAACAAAAGAAAATAGAAGAAACCCTCCGAGAGCTCGAGTTCTGACTTGGGGAATTATTTGTTATCATTTAAACTTGAACTTAACTTGTATTTATAGGTGGGAGTCAGTTGGCAGGGGGCGCGGCGCGTCGGCCATAGCATCTGGCAAGCTAGCGCGGCGCGACGCCTAAGGCGCCTGACCTTCGGCCCTAGCCTCTTGCTCACTCAATTCCATGCTCGTATATCCATCCCGCGAGCCCTTCCTCGCATGCATCATACTCCAAAACTCTCAACATACGTACGCATGCGTCCGTTAAACGATAGAAACTTATGGGGTGTAACATCATCCCCCCCTTAGGAACATTCGTCCTCGAATGTAATCTTTAGACTTAAAAGTGTCAACTCCTTTAACTATTGCTAGAAGAATTTTGGCAGAGTCTCCTCTGTATATGGACTATCTGAAACCCTAAAACGCAAAAAAGTCCAACATAGGCCTCTCACAAGACGCTATAAACAATTACTCCACAAAAAAGAAGTGAACAAACTGAACAGTATTAATAATATAAGAAATAAAGTAACATCTGAGCAACAATCTCACCTCAATTACTCAATCTGGGTTAGGTTTGGAATAAGTGATGATATCCAAACTTTATGTCGCTCTCAGCTTCCTAAGCAATTCTTTCTACCTTTCTGTTCCTCTATAAGACTTTGCTAGGCTACAACTTTGGTTCTCAAAATAGCCCCTACGGACTTGCCAATCTAATATTATTGTTGGAGTCTCTTCATGGGATAACTCTTTTGTAAACTGTGCATTCTCAACTGGGTCAACCTGAGAAAAGGTCTCTTGCGCGCTTGCGTGGTGTTGATGAACAGACCCTAACCCTGAAGGCAACTCTATCTCATAGGCCACTTGACCAATCTTCCAGAGGATTCAGTATAGCTTAGTGAATATAGGGTTGGGCTTTCCCTTCTTATCAGATCTCATAATGCCCTTCGTTGGCGGAACTTTCAAGAATACCCAGTCATTTCTTCAATCTCTAACTCCCTACACCATATATTAGAATAGGACTCCTGAAAACCCTAGGCGGCCGGTACATATCTTCTAATGAGTTTAAATTTTTTTCTCTAACTGATGTGGTATGCCCGGTTCAACTACCCCTGATCTACCTGCTTCAGGTCATCATATAGGGGACCTATCTCTCCTCCTATTACATATCTCCGAGCATTTGAATCGTGTTCTCTGCTTGGCCCTTTCGTCTAGGGACGAGAAGTTGTACTCAACTTAACTTACGTCTGAATCCATTCTGTCACCCTTTCCCAATCCTAGCTTTGGGCTGTGCCCCTCTTTCAAATTTTAATAGACATCGGGACATTATGTAGTCAGACTATCTCTTTAGCAGGTAACTCAACATAATCTTTAGCTAAAACATAATTCTGACCAGCAATAAATGAGTTGATCTCATTAGTTGTTCGACAACGACTCAATAGGGCCAAATTTACACCTAGCACGAGGTAACCCTATAACTATATTTGTGCTGACTACTCATCACTTCCATGCAGGAACGGATATCTCCTGAATTAGCCTGCCCGGTTTCTGATGTCCATCCTGCCCTTGGTGGCTATTGGAGCTCTATGCCATAACTTGATAGTATCATTCTTCTTCTTGTGCCACTAGTAGATCTCTTTTATAACCTAATGTGTTTTCATCAAACCCATGTGGAGGGAATAACAGACATGGTATACCTTGCTACAGTCTACTGACGAAGCCCTACCACATTTAGAACATTGAGTTGACATCTGGGTCTCAAGACTCTATCCCCTATCATCTCGAAGGCTGGTGACACCTTCTACTGGGTCTTATCTCTGGCTGCACTAGGCTAGGGTCTTCGTACCGTCACTCTTTTGCCTCCACAACTAGTGGTATTATTGCATTATTCTAGGTTACAACCTCACTATCCTTTAAATGTCAGACTAATGCTTATTTCTCGACATTCAATGGCGATTCCAAGCTCTATCAGCCCACTATCGTCGGGAGGTGATTGTGTTCTCCTCCAGAGCTAGATACTCATGCCTTCCCCTTACTTTTATAGGCTGAAATCTGGGGTTCGTTCCCCATGCATCATATCGGCCAAGATACTACTGGCCGAGTCTACTTTCCCTATATCCTCCTGACCCACACTTGGCTCAGTCCCAACCTATAACCTCTCTGCACTTGAACGACAAACTGGGGGCCTTAGTCATAATGCCCAGGTATTCACTATCATCATCAATATACTACGGTAGGATCAGTCTATTTCTAACCTAAACTTTGCCACTACTGGGCGTCCGTTGCTTACGGATTCACACACATACTTGTCTGCTACTAGCAATCTTAATTGCTCTCTTGATTTACTATCGTGAGGGTCTAGGTGACTTGTTCAGGCACTAGGGGTCTTAACCACTTTCAAGCACTTTCTAGAAGTCAACGGATCTAGCCCTTCTTTACTATTTACTCAAGGCAACACGGCGTCGATACTTATGCTCTCTGTTATATTGAGAAAAGGTTGAGAGGTGGGAAATAACCATGTCATACTACGGTGGGGCTGAGGTATGAAACTGTACAAACTCTGAAGGGTTGGATGTAAGAATCATAGGTGATTTCCCAATATTTCGTACCTTCCAGGTAATCTCACATTAACTATCGTCCCTGTCCAATGCTAAGTATCTATGGAGTAAACCAACTCATATTTGCTACCCTCTAGACCTCCTAAATCGAGGGTGGAGGAATGGTTGGGAAACAGTACTGGCATGTCATTTACCTTATGAGGTTCTAGTGCCCCGGGAGGATGCTGGGGAGATTAAAAGGGCATCTGCTTTCGCCCTCAAGCTGGCTGTCCCCCAACTATGGCACCTCACTGGTACCCTCTCCTACTAATGTAGCTAACCTGTGGATGGCTGGAGTCTGTCCCGTATCAAACCTTATTCTAGATAGACATAGCAACGGAAGCTTAGGGACTCAACCCTGTACCACTCGGCTCCATAGCACGATCTGAGAAGAAGGAGGGGTAACCACGCTATTATGCCTCGTAGCCTCCTGCCTATAGAATTTGGTGCATAACACACCCATAGACAAGACTCTACTAGATACCGCTTGTAGACTCCCTAGGATACGACTGGCTCTGATACCACATTTGTCACGCCCCACTTGGGGAGGCAATGACTGCCACTTAATGCAAAACTGGGATCTGGGCTAACCTGGATGGGCATATGCACCTCTAGTGCCTACCAACGACTCAAAATCAGTAAAACAAACTACTATATCTCGGTTGTAAATGCATCCTGGGGCCGACAAGGCCCCATAGCAACCTGTAAAAGAAAACATCTAACCCAACAACTCAATAGTAAAAAGACCCTATGCGGGCCGACAAGACCATCATGTTTTCTAGTTATAATAGAAAGAAAATAGGAGTCTTAGTCATAATATAGTTGACATGGCCACTAACTAACTAGCTAAACTAGGCCCCACACAACCAACACTTAAAATAAGATATACATAGGCCCCACATGGCCAACAACTACCAACTAACTGAAGACTGTAGTCTGCAAGCCTCTAAGAGTGAAAATATTGGTCGGGACAGGGCCCCGGCCTACCCAAATTCTATACAAGTAAAAGACAGATAAACCTCTACAACCTGGCAACTCCGAATGAAAGGAGCTGGTCAATCTGATGATTCTGAATAGCTGCTAACGGAGGACCTGAATCCTATCTGTCTAAACCTGCAGGCAAGTATGTAGCGCCCCATAGTTGGGCGTCAGTACAATATGTACCGAATATGTAAGGCAGTAAATAAAGCTGAATAGAAGCTGATAAAGAACTAAAAGTAATCAGCAAGGAGGGCAGAAGTTAACCTGTAAGCTTTCTTATCCATAACCTGCGACTAGTAAATCACTACATGAATATGAGCTAAAATTGTATGATTATACATTCATAAGCTATAGCTGGCAGACAAGTATACATACAAGAACCTAACTTGGCCCCCATAAGTCGGGAAGGTACAAGCAACACAGTAATAACCTACCTAGGCCCCCATAAGCCTTGACAGGTGCCAATCAGTCTATATACCCCTATTGCTACCCCTTATGCCTTACAAGTAGTTGTAACTATTTCTGAGCCATCTAGGCTCCTGTGACTGTATATGAGCCATTTGGGCTCCTATAATTGTAGATGAGTCGTCTGGGCTCTTGCAACTGAATATGAGCCATCTAGGCTCCTATAGCTGAACATGAGCCATCTGGGCTCCTATAACTGAATATGAGCCATCTGGGCTTCTGTAACTGAATATGAGTCATCTGGGCTCCTGTAACTGTATATGAGCCATCTAGGCTCCTGTAACTGAATTTGGGCCTTTTCGCCCCTATAACTGTACCCCAAGCACACGAGGCTCTACGAAGGGTTTTTAATTCCATTACGGCATAGAAGAATTCCATAAACTTCAATATGGCCCCGTAGGCAATTCAGTAGTTTTGTAAGTAATGCAGCACCGTATCTCCGTAAGAAATCTATAGCTCTGAAAGCAGTTCATACAGCTAGCAACCTCTTAGCTATTCAAGGCAAGAGGGTGTACAAAACATGATCTACCCTAACTAGGGGAACTGTGTTATAATTTACAAACGTAATCATTCAAAAGGTGCATCTGGCCCTCTTAGGCCTAACACGACTGCTACTTTTACTGGCTCCTAGACTGGTGTATATAGCTTCCAACATGCACAGTCTGTGTTCATAAACTTGGAAAAAGGGTCCTGGTAGTGATCACAACCTCCGTTGACTTAATCGGAAAAGGACGAGGTCCAAGTGACCTAAGCGATAATCTAAAGGTCGTGCTCCTGAGAAGTCAGCCCTAACTTCCCACAGGCAACATGCTATAGTTCTTAGCCTAGCAGTGATGCTATGATACTAACATCCTAGTCCCTTAGACATTAACTTAGTCTTTTCATATTTCATATGACTTTTCTGGATGATTCATATCCTCGTAGGCAGGTTTATTTGGACCTAGTCACTCGCGGCAACCTGCACCTGAGTATCTTTAAGACCAGGCTGGGTCGTTGGCGCTACATCCAACTACTAAGAAGTTTCCCTCCTTTGGGTACCCACGGGTCTATCTGACTTATACAACTGGGATGACTTCCTGGGAGACCTGTATGACAAGCACTAAGTCAACTGAAACTAACAGTCCCTAGCAGTAGCTAACTAGATGGCAGGTTGTCACTCAGTTCACTAGGCACCCTGGTGCCGCTGACTCTAAGGTAAGATCATCCTATCAAAAATCTATCCCTGGAGGCATCAAGGTACGCCAACGTCCTCTGGACGAGCTTTACTGACAATGCAGACATCAAACTGAAAGTTATATCGCCCGGTTGCGCCTTATGCTGTCCAACTTACCAACTCAAGCCTAATAGCTCACCCTAAACTTCTAAGGCCTTAGCATGATGGAAAAACATCATAATTATACTAATACAGCGAACAAAAGAACAAAGGATTTTCTATGATGCTCCTAGCATGAGTCACTCTTAACTTACTCTTTCCCGACGAGGGATCATAGAAGCTCCTTTACCATTTATACACCACAACATACTTAATCATTATCTACTTCCAAAAGCATAGTTCGTATCACTATATGACGATAATAACTTGCCGAAGGAATAAGCCTTAACATACCTCGAATGCGCACTTTCGTTCATCCAAACTATTTCCAACTTGAAGCCAATAGTTCCACTCTATTGTAGCCTCCACGCTAACAAAATAAGGTTATTTCAATAGCGGGAATCGGTGAATAGCAACATCTTTCAATAGGGTTAACTATAACTTCAACTTCGATTCGTTCGGCTGAAAACTAACAATTTCTCGAGAGTTTAGAAGGGAAAAATGCTTACCTATTGCCTGTAGCCGCTTAACACTCAATTTGAAGTAATTCTAACAACCTTTACTCAGCGGAATTTTGGCACACCGAGTGAATTTTAAAGAAATAACTCTATAGAGATGCTTCTCGTAGGCCTAGAACCGTTATCTAAGGTGAATTTGCGTGTGGACGGAGTTTAGCAGCGTAATTTGGCGAAAACGAAAGAAAAATAGAAGAAACCCTCCAAGATCTCGAGTTCTAACTTGGGGAATTATTTGTTATTATTTAAACTTGAACTTAACTTGTATTTTTAGGTGGGAGTTGGTGGGCAGGGGGCGCAGCGTGCCTCCCATAGCGCCAGCCAAGGGGCGCAATGCGCCGGCCATAGCGCCAGGCTGGCGCAGCGCAGCGCGGCGCCCAAGGTGCTTGGCCTCCGGCCCCGGCCTCCTACTCACTCCATTCCATGCTCGTATATTCATCTCCTGATCCCTTTCTCGCATGCTTCGTACTCCAAAACTCTCGACATATGTACGCACGCGTCCGATAAAAACTTACGGTGTATAACAATAAATTACATATGATTCATGATGGCCCAAATATATCTTTTTGAGTTAGTTCTAGAAGCTAACTGTTTTCTAATGTCGCCAAACGCACATGCAAACGTACATGGTCGTCAAGTAGTATAGGATGATGAAGTCCCGATGTCGTACCCATAGAGACTTATCAGATCAATTGCTTAAGTTGAATCTTTATTTCACTATTCAAGAAAACACAAGTAAAATTTGGAAAGAGTTTTGAGATTACTTACTACTAAAATTGAAATGTAAATAACATATAATAAAAAGAATTCATTTGCAAGAGAGTTCTAATTCAAATGATGATTAGGATCTAGGGTCTTCGAACTATCGCTTTCAAGTTGAGTTTTAGAATTCAAATACGCAAGACTAGCTCTTTGAAAGACTTCTAGTTGTAAGTTACGAACTCATTTCTCAACTATTCTCCCGAATAGCCAAGAACTATCTCACGAATCCTAGGACCTATATCCCTATAGTTGCAGGAGAAACATGAGACGACGGTTGAAGATACTTGACTTAACTAAGTAGGGTTGTAGGGTATATCCCTATCCTCAATAACAAAATCAACCATTGAACTTTTGACAAGAGATTGAAACCTACTCTATGCCTCTTTTAACCCTTATTAGTTCCCTCTCTCGAATTCAACCAATGAGAAAATAGATAATATTTTAAAGGTGATCAGAGTTATGAATAAACATGAAATCAAGTAAGCATAAACAATCTTGAGAAGAAGAATTAAATGTCTAGCATAAATAAATATTCAAACTACAACCATCTATGGTCGAAACCCTAGAATAGGGGGTTTAGCCACTCATGTTCAACTGTAAACCCAAAGAAATCATCATTCGAATCAAAAAGATAAAGAGTAATGAAGAAAAACCTAAGAAGAAAATGGAACTTCTTGTATCTTCCCTAAAACCTGCATACAATTCCTCAACTGCCTCTAACAAATGCCCTAGCAACATATTTATAAGCATGGTAACAAATTCCCCTTTTGCTCTTAAGTAATTCAACTTTTGGACTTAGAAAATTACTTTTGGACAAGCCCCGGCGCTCCACTTCACCTATCTCGCCAGACGTGGCTTGAATTTCTTCTGAAATTTGGCTTCCAGCCCGCCACTTCTATAATCTCACCAAGGTGTTAGTCAAAATTCTGAAATTCAGTACCTAGTGCGCCACTTCTCACAATGCACCAGAGTGTTAGAAAATTTTCCCAAGCTTGGATCCTCTTTGGCGCGCCACTTCTCTCATTTCACCAAGGTGTTGATCAAAATTCTTTTGAAATTTGAGTTCTGGCATGCCACTTCAACCATAGCACCAACTTGAGCACAATTTCACTTAAGTTTAGGCTCTGGCACGCCACTTCTCCCATTTCACCAGGCCAAATTTTCATCGAATTCTTCTTTCTTCACACCTTGCACCATTTTTGAGTATTTTTCCATATGTTACCTGCCAAAATCATCTAAAAACATCTGTTAGCTCTTTTCACACACACATTCATGAACCTTGCATTTTATAAGGATAATCTTCTCAAAACATAATAAAATATGGGTAAAAATATGACAAATGGGCATAACAATATGCCCAACATCACCATCCCACACTTAAACCATTGTTCATCCTCGAATAATTCTTACTTTTATGCAAAAAACACTTCTTAACCACCACTTGTCACCTATATTAATTCTCACACAAGCAGCTAGAATAGAGCATATGTAGATAGTTCATTAATTCAAAAACAATCCACAACATATACACAAGAAAGTTCTTCTCATTCGAAACTACATACTTTCTATAACTGAATCATCTTTATCAAAACGGGGCCAACATGATTTAATATGAAAAATATGAATTATAATACACCAACTTTGACCATCTTGTGCCCTCACTTGTTTAGTGATGTTTCTTCCCTTATATTATCAATTCAAGAACTTGGAACATAAGTCAACAAGGCATACTCACACTCACAACTGATGTTTCATACACATGCAACATAACATAGGCTTGCCTCTCATGTATAGTTAGATTACTTAATCACTTCAAAAAGAATAAGATCATAAAGACTTTTTCTGGTTAATGTCGACTAAAGGATGGGTAGGAATAATTTTGTTGATTGTGGCTACCAATCTTAAACACTTTAAGATATTTTTACTTCATCTTTCTTGTCCACCACATTTTCTTTACTGCTTATCTCTCCTTTCATTGATCCCCTTTTATTTTCTCAAGGCCCTTTTTATACTACTTGACTGCTAGTTTCTGCTTATAAGATCAACCAAGATAATCAACTATTATAAATCTTTTCTTTATGTTCTAACAACAAGTAGACATTTTATTTTGTGGGCACCCCTATTTCCTATTTTTCTCATCTTGCCATCCATATTTTTTTCTTTCCTTTCCCTTAACATTATTACACCAGTGGAACTTTCATTCTTAAATCTCAAAGTACATTAGAATGTCTTTGGATCAAAATTCTAGAGGTCTCACAATAAAGGGGATAGGCTTCTTTTGTGGCTAGAAAAAAATATAGGCTTGCAGCTCAATAGGGTTGACTAGGGATAATGTTAAAAGAGGTACAAAAACAACAGACAAACATGGGCATATCAAAGAAATGCCTTTAATCATATCTTACCTCTTCAAAAACTAGCTATCATGCACATATGTTAGGAAAGTTCTAGATGTTACTCTATGTATAAACAAGTAGAAATGAAGTATTAAATATCACTTGGGCATGCAATTATGCCCAAGATCACCTACCCCACAATTAAAACCTTGTTCGTCCTCAAACATACTTTCACATCTCATACAATTGAAACCCACGCATAGCTAATTTGGCTAGACCGTTCAGGCTACGGCTATAAGGATTATTTAAGATAGCAAATCATCAAGAGAACATGTACGATTTAATCAATCAAATGAAATACAACACATTAAGACCTCCTATCCTCAAGAATTGACTCTCGATCTTGGCAAACTCGTGCAAATCAACTGATCAAGACATCCGACACAAATTTTATCTCTCGTCAAGCATGTGCCCTCACAACACAAGAGAGTTACCCCATGTTCACTCATAAAATTTCCAAAGCTCTACATGTAGGGGTATGTGATTAATATTACGCTCGCTCTCCCAAAGAATTCACATGCATCATGTCGTGAACCATAAGCTTGCCCTTAGTGTTTTACTCCACTAATTTGAGGATGCATGACG
>JACEIK010002790.1:99912-114133 GCA_018107945.1 Datura stramonium | reverse complement strand
TTGATCTTTTTACATCAATAATAATATTTTGATTGTTCAATTGTATTTTCTTGAGAAGGCTTTCTCCGGTCAACGATGTTGACGTTTTAATCAAGATTAAAACTTATTTTTATCAACTTTTAGAACTAAAATGTCGAAATAGGGAAGTCGTTTCCCAAGAAAATGCAATGAATAATTAAAACATGGTTATTGATACAACTTTTACTCACTTTGATTTCTTATTAGTTGCAAAAGGTCAAACTGTTATAGGAATTGATGCCTTCATTTATTTTATCATCAATGAGTTTTAATTAATTTTTTAAAAAAGAATAAAGTAAGTCATTTTTTCTAAATTAAATGTAAGTATCAAATTAATGTGATAAACTTTAGTTAATAAAGTTGATAATGATATGATGAGAGCTGATAGTGGTGATAGAGATGATACGTAGTAAGTGTTGGGTGAAGATGGTCAGTAATAGTGGTGATTGTGCAATGAAAGTGAGTAGCAATTGTGGTTAGTATTGATTATTATGTGATGACCGCCGATAATAGTGTGTGATGATAATAGACATAATAGTTATAAAAGATACATTCAGCTGAGTCTTTAACATCACGTTTTAATGATTTGAAGACTATGTACAAGATCAAAATAAATCATATATATCAATATATTGAAACACCCCATTAATGAGCATCGACGGGCCTAGTGAAAAGATATATTTTATGGGCTAATTTTATTTTTATATTTGTCTGAAAGTGAAATAATAAGAGAATAAGGTTGCTCGAAAAAAGCATCCACGGGTGTCAATCGGCAGTGTCAGCTAGAGAGCCGCGTGCGCATTGGCGTGCAGAGAGGGGCGACTCATGCGCAGGTGGGCGCAAGCAGGTGAGCAACGTGCGCGCATGAGCCCACAATGTGCGGTGCAGCATGCCCAACCTGATAGACATGGTGGTGTAAATGCCTATTTAAGTAACTTTTTATTTGAAACTCCTGTCTAACTCTTCTTCTTCTTCTTCTTCTTCTTCTTCTTCTTCTTCTTCTTCTTCTTCTTTTTTTGTTTGAAAACACAAGAGTCTTTTGAGAGATATCCATTTAAAAGCATATTTCCAACTTAAAGGGTCAATATCTAAGCATCCTACACCAAGTTAAAGATAGGATATTGTGGTAATCGTCGTGAAGAATATCGAGCTTAAGTTGGTTTTGTTGTTTGTGATTTTGTCGTGATTTTTCAAGGGAATAATGTGTGGTTGTTGTCTATACGTAGTGTTTTCTTCATCTAACGGAAGATAAGGACTTCTACACCTCTCTCTACCATTAAAATTGAAAGTTTAACTCTGTGTGTGTGTGTGTGTGTATATATTGAAACGACTATCAACATTAGAAATCTTTTCATTTTCTTGATACATGGATTGTTTTAGGTGACTTGAAAGCTATAAGACATTGGGGCTTTGTGTTGTGGTTGATTTGGAGAATTTTATCTAGGAAAGTCAAGCTATTTAATTGCCTACAAGGTTTGTTAAGGCTAAACCTCTTTCAATAAGTTTTTTGTCGTATAGTTTATACAACTCGTTGTCTTCTATAAATATTCGTGGCTATGTTGTTGATGTTGGTTAGCTGCTGAAAGTTGAATCTATGGATTATTATAAGTATCCCTTGTCGGAACTTGTCACGTCTAGCTTTTCATTAAGATTGGTGTAAGAGTAATTCATTTTGGATTGTTGTCGCTTAGATTGACTATTGCTATCTTGCTGCCTTAACAATGCCGTAAAGGCTTTGTGGTAAGCCGTTAAGCATGTATTGCTAATTGGGCAACATATTAAGCAACTTGGTGATAGAACTTCACGTTCATGACGCTAATATGTGATAAAGCTCGCCATGGGCCTTTGGTGTACCTTGACATCTACCGAGCTAGAATCATAATGTTGTAATTTTACCTTCGAGTTAGCGGCACCATGGTTGCCTAATGAACTTAGTGGTAAGTTGCAGATTAACATACTTATTATTAGCGATCCTATAGCTTTATACGACGTGCATATTGTCGTACAGATCACTTAAAAAGCCACTTTACTTGTTAATAGCTTAATAGATTCTATGACGCCTTAATTGGCTATCTTGTCAGCTGTTAAGTGTTTGAACCAACGCCTTTAGGCTCTTCATACAGATGCTCGTGTACAGGCTGCCTAGAAGGGCTATACGCCAGCGTACCTTGCCCATGGGTCTATACTTTGCTTATAAGTGCTATACAATGTCTAGGGAGACATATTGAGGCTTGTAGAGTCATATTGAGGTCTAATGCCCTTACGAACTTCCTAGATTCCTAAAATGGCATTATTAACCCTTAGTAGAGTCTTGTGTGCTCAGAGTACAATTACAGGAGCCCAGAAGGCTCAGATACATTTAAAGGAGCTCAAAAGGCTCACATACAGTTACAGGAGCCCAGAATGCTCAAATACAATTACAGGAATCTAGAAGGTTCAGATGCAGCCATAGGAGCCAAGTGTGCTCTAGTTATAGTATGACTTGCCTATAGGACTATATTGTTACCTATATGGGTATATATATATTAGGTGTACATGCTAGGGCTTATGAGGGCCCTAGTAGGTTATTATTTATTGTTTGTACCTGCCAGACTTATGGGGGCCAGATTGGGTTCTTGTTTGAATATTACTTGTTAGTTTACAGTATAGATTTGTGAGATCTTACAGATTATCTTCTGACTCTTATAGTTGTTTACCTCTAATTTCTTTTATCAACTTTAATTTCAATTTGTTATTATTGCCTTATATACTCGGTACATGTTGTACCAACTCCCGAGCCTGGGGAACTACACTCTTGCCTGTAGGTTGTGATAGATAGGTTCTGAGACCTCTCTAGTAGTGGTTTAGACTCAACAGAGTGGTCAGCTCCTTTCTTATGGAGTTGTCATACATTAGAGGTTTTTCTTTCTTTTGTTGTTCAGTTTTTGGATAGGTCGGGGCCCTATCCCGGCAAATGACTTACTCTTAGAGGCTTACATACCATAAGATCATGTATAAATGTGCGTTGTTGGCCATATTGTCCTAGTCGTTTTGTCAATTGGCAGTTGTTTTGCCCATGAAGCCCAAAGATCAGACCCGTGAGTTGAAACAGAGAAAAACTGGAAATATTGCACAAAGTCACAGAACGAGTCGTTCTATGACCCGTGAGGAAGGACCAAGAGTCATGAGAAGACTCATAGTGAAGTAATGGGATTGAGTTAAAGAAGTATTGGAGGGGGTCATCATGGGCATGACCGTGAGTCGTTATCAAGCCCCACGACTCGTCAGGTCAGTCGTGGCCACATGAATTGAGAAGGGGGATAGTGTAAGGCAGTGCATCTAACAGAAGGTCCCCACAAGTCGTGGTTAGCCACCACGATTCGTGGGGTGGGTCGTGAGCAGCATGATGAAGCAAAATAAAAATTTCAGGCAGTGTATGTGAGTGGTGACAACGACTCATGGTCACCAGTAACGAATCGTGAAGTCCGTCATGACGAGTTCAGGTGATTTGTTAAGCAGTGTACTTGGCGGATGATGCCACGAGTCGTGGCCCCTGGTGAAGAGTCGTCATGTACCTCATGGGGACTGACAGACAGTTATTTTCTGTGAATTTAACAAGGGATTTTTCATAATTTCTACGATCCTACGACCTAAAATATGTATTTTTGAGTTGTTAATGATGACTTTTAAGAGGGTTAAGTTCATTTTAGGCCATTCTCATTCATGCATGCAAAGATAGAAAGTCAGAGAAGTGATCAAGCTTGTTCTTCTTCAAATTCTCTTCAATTCCTCTTAGGCAATCACACTCATGCCCAATCCCTCTCTAAATCATGAATTTCCTATGTCAATTCTATGGGGTTTTAAACCAAATGCATGAAATTTCTAATTCTTTACATGGGTATGATCTAAATATGTTTCTCCTATTGAATTATGATTCATGGGCAAGTTTTACGTTATTTTCAATGAAAAATCATGTTCTAAGTTTTATAAATCAAAATGCCCAAGTATGAAAAGTTCATGAAAGATGAGATTTGTGATGAATGTATGATTATGATGAAAAGCATGTTTTAAGCTACCCATATTTATAATCATGTTTGCAATGTGAATTGAGTATCTTCAAGCATGTTAAAGTATTGGGCAATGCCCACACGTTCAAGTATGATTTATGATTTTTCTGAATTAAGCTTACCACATAGTTTTGGAGCGAAGACTCCCAATTATCTTTCAGCTTGTGGTATGGTTTGAGTTAAAGCTTCTCATATGCATGATTTTAGATTTGAGATGTATTTGATTATTGAGCTTCGTCAATAGACGATGGTAAGCTTCGTTGAATAATGATGGAGAGCAGATGCATATTTTTGGTAGTAGTGTCTAGTATCGAGTAGGTTAAGGGTCAATCACCCCTATGCCTCAGAACTACGTGCCAATGTAGGTTATTACTTATATATATNCCCTTGTGAGCTATCCCCTGCCTATTGGGCCACGAGCTTGATATTGATATCATGGTATCGTATTTAGCCCTGGCAAGGCTTTGGACGACTCTACCCACTTGAGTATGATAGTTGGAACCACGTAAGCTCTATCGTGGTATGTCAGTTAAAAGATGAATCTCCCATTGTTCCTTATGATTTCAATTATGCATGTTATCGCTTATATTATATAAATCTATATATGTTCTAAAGAAGGTTTGACTCAATGTTCAGCTTTTTGTATGACTATCATATTTTAGCTTTGAGTCAATTGATTTAGTTATGATGTTGTGTTATAATGAGAGCATGATTTCAGAAAACAGCATGCAAACCCTACTCTCAGATTCTTATTTTGTTTATGTTTTACATTATGCATGTTTAAATGATATTTACTTATATAAGTGGTTTTACTTACCTTGCATACTCGGTACATTCTACTTACTGATCGCATACTCTATGTTGTATTATTTCATGATATAGGCCCCAACTCTCAGGCTCAACCTCGTTCTTAGCCAGCCTTCAGAGTTAGCATCTTACACTTGTTGGTGAGTCCTCATCTCCCGAGGACCATGCTTATTCATATTTCTCTAAGTATTTTTAGTTTTCATCTTTATTGAGTTAGTTGGGGTCTTGTCCATCAACTCATCATGTTTAGAGGCTTTTCATACAAAGGATGTATTCAACTTCAGTTTGTATGTATTTTGATGTTATGTTTATTTTCGACTTCCGCTAAGATTATATGTTGATTCTTCAGTTTTATTAATTGAGTTATATGTATGTTCATGTCATGGGTCGACTTGGAGTCTCTCAGGGCTTCTTGTTCCGTGTTGCGATCCAGGCCTACGTTCGAGTCGTGAAAAACTTGGTAGCAGAGCAATAGGTTTGAAGTGTCCTAGGGTGTCTGAAAGCCGCGTTGAGTAGGGTCTTTTTGATGTGTGTGAAGCACACCACACTTATGACGAAGAGACTAGAAGACGTTTAGGAAATGTTTCCTTCTTTCATGATCTATATTGTGCGATGAAATGTCTCCCTGTCCTTCTAATTCATGTTATTCGCGATTGCAGTCTTGCAGAATCATGGCTCCCTGCAGAGTAAATGGTAGGAGGAATGGGAATGGAGACGGCCACGAGGATGGCAACGAAAATGGGCACCAGCAGGCCCCACCAGTCTAGGAGCACCATGCACCGGAGACAGTTGCCCATGTTGAGTTTCGGGAAGCTATCCAGATGCTTGTGCAGGTCTTGACCGCTCAGGTCAATCAGCAGGCAATTGCGCATGTTCTGCAAAATGGCAATGCAGCGGCAGATCGAGTCAGGGATTTCTTGAGAATGAACCTGCCAGAGTTCCTCGGGTCAAAAGTTGATGAGGACCCACATGAGTTCATTGATGAGATTGAGAATATCACCCAAGTCATTGGGGTGAATAGAGTTGAGTGTACGAAGTTGGCCTCAAAGCAGTTGAAAGGGGTCGCGCACGTCTGGTTTCGTCAATGGAAAGATAGTAGGACTGCCGGAGCAGGTCTTGTCACTTGGGAGAAGTTCTATGTTGCGTTCTTAGATTGGTTCTTCCCTCGTGAGATAAGGGAGCTGAAGGCAGCCGAGTTCATGAATTTTAAGCAAGGGAGAATGATGGTGCAGTAGTATGCCCTTGAATTCACTCGCCTATCGAAGTACGCGCCAGAGTTAGTGGCTGATTAGAGGGCGCGTGTGAGCAGGTTTGTTCATGGGGTGGTGGGCTATTTGAGCAAAGATTGTAGGACCATTATGCTACACCAGGATATGGATTTCCCTCGGATAGTCTTGTACGCCCAGCAGATGGAGGCGGTGCATATGAGGGAGAGGGAGGCCAAGAGGGCTAGGACCAATGACTATAGATTCTCTCAGCCGAGGTCAGATGGTGGGCACCCACAGCAGACCCACTAGAAGTATTCAGCCCTAGCATCTTCAGTGTTGAGTGTGTCATCCAAGCCTAGCACAATCATAGGGGACGAGCATCAGGCTCTAGGGGTCAGAGCAGCACACTCGCAGATTCTAGCATCCCGGCTTGCCACAGATGTGGTCAGGGGCACACGGGCTAGTGCTTAGCAAGTACAGGTGCTTGTTTTGGGTGTGGGAAACCCGGACACATGCTCAGAGATTGCCCAGCAGTGAGACAGGGCCATGATGGGGGTCGAGACCCAGCTTCTAGTTCAGCAGCCCCTCACGCACGCTCAACACAGTAGGGGCATCTACTAGCACAGGTGGCGGCAAATGCCAAAACAGATTCTATGCCTTAGCATCTCGCCAGGAGCAGGAGGTCTCCCCGAATGTGGTCACTAGTGTGTTACGAGTTTTCCATATTGATGTTTATGCTTTGTTAGATCCAGGGGATACCTTGTCTTTTGTGACACCTTATGTGGCCAATAGCTTCGAAGTCAATCCCGAAGTCTTGTCAGAGCCCTTCTCAGTCTGTACTCCTTAGGTGATTTACTTATAGCTAGACGGGTGTATAGAGGTTACTCGGTCTCAGTCCTTCAGAAAGTCACCTCAGCAGATTTGATAGAGTTAGCCATGATAGGACCCCGTAAAAATAATATCGCCATATCTTCAAGGCGAATACCACCACGGCCAATTCAAGATTATGGGTCGGGTAATTCTTCTCATGAACTTTTAGCTGTTTGGAGGCATATGCTATAACTTCCCCGTGCTGCATCAATACACACCCAAGTCCGATCCTTGAAGCATCACAATACACCACGAACCCATCGGTACCCTCCGGTAGAGTTAACACCGGTGCTGAAGTAAGTCGAGTCTTGAACTCTTGAAAGCTCCTCTCACAAGCCTCCGAACATTGGAATTTCACCTTCTTTTGGGTCAATTTGGTCAATGGTTCTGCAATAGATAATAAACCTTCCAAAAATCTTCAATAGTAGTCAGCTAAACCTAAAAAGCTCCAAATATCTGAAGGATTCAGCGGTCTAGGCCAATTCTTCACCACTTCTATCTTCTGAGAGTCCACCTTTATACCTTCACTTGATACCACATGGCCCAAAAATGCCACGGAGTTCAACCAAAACTCGCACTTGCTAAATTTGGCATACAATTGGCGATCCTTGAGAGTCTATAGCACCACCCTCAAATGAGTGACATGCTCTTCCTCGCTCCGAGAGTATATCAAGATGTCATCAATAAACACAATCACGAACATATCCAGGTATGGCTTGAACACCCTGTTCATCAAGTCCATAAAAGCTGCAGGAGCATTCGTTAGTCCAAAAGACATAACTACAAACTCATAATGACCATACCGCGTCCTGAAGGTTGTCTTTGGAATATATCTCTCCCGAAATCTAAGCTGATGGTACCCGAATCTGAGATCTATCTTCAAAAAGCACTTGGCACCCTGAAGCTAGTCAAACAAATCATCAATTCTGGGTAGAGGGTACATGTTCTTGATAGTGACCTTGTTCAATTGTAGATAATCAATGTACATACGAAGGGAACTATCTTTCTTTCGGACAAAGAGAAATGGTGCACCCCATGGGGACTTTCTTGGTCTAATGAAACCCTTATCTAATAGGTCTTTCAACTGCACCTTCAACTCCTTTATCTATGTTGGAGTCATTATGTAGGGAGGAATAGATATAGACTGCGTGTCGAAAAGAAGGTCAATACCAAAATCAATCTCCCGCTCAGGAGGGATTCTCGATAAATCATCTGGGAAGACTTCTGGATACTCACATACTACTAGGACTGAATGGATAGTCGGGATCTAGGACTCAACATCCTTAGACCTAACTAGATGGTATACACAACCCTTGAAGATCATTTTCTTGGCCTTAAGGTAAGAAATGAAACGACCTATAGGCACAACTGAACGACCCTTCCACTCTATGGCTGGCTTACTCGAAAATCTGAACTCTACTGCCCGGGTTCTATAATTAACTAAGGCATAACATGCAAATAGCCAATCCATGCCGAGGATAACATAGGATAAAGTTCCTAGGGAGGTTAGAGGTGTACCTCTAGCTTACATTGGGGCAATTAAGGACATGTACAATGGAATCAAGACTCGAGTAAGCAGTGGGAGATGACTCAGAATACTTCTCGATCATGATGAGTTGCACTAGAGATCAATCTTTAGCCCGTTTCTATTTGCATTAGTGATAGATGAATTGACGTGATATATCCAAGGGGAGGTGCTTGTGATGTATATTATTTGCAAATGACATACTATTGATCAATGAGATGCGTGATGAAGTTAATGATAGGTTTTAAGTTTGGAGACACGCCCTAGAATCAAAATGTTTCAAGTTAACCAAAACTAAAATAGAGTACCTATCGTGCAAGTTCAATGACGTAATGCATGAAGCAGAGGTGGAAGTGAAGATCGATACACAGGCCATAATCAAGAGAGGAAGTTTCAAGTATCTTGGCTATTTTATCCAAGGAAACGTGGAGATTGATGTTAATGTCGCACAATGTATTGGAGTAGAGTGGGTGAAATATAGGCTCGCGTTTGGGGTACTGTGTGATAAGAATGTGTCACCAAGGTTTAATAGTAAGTTCTACAGAGTAGTTGTTAGACCTACTTTATTGTATGTGGCAGAGTGCTGGCTTGTCAGAAGCACACATTCAGAAGATAAAGGTAGCGGAAATGGAATGCGCCAAATGAATGTGTGGACATACTAGGAGAGATATTGATTATTACTTTTATTCTTGTTTCTTTGATTACCTACGTCATAGTTAGACCAACGGCTTTGATCTTTACTATTTTGATCATTTTTGTCATTTATGTTACAATCAAGCTAACAATCATCTTATCTACCTATTTAATTTCAATTTTCTGAGTTAAATCATATCACATATCCCTGACCTCGCTATAAATTAATTATACCAATTTATTGGTAAACAACATCAATACACCACACCAGCTTGAAGATTAGACTGCCAATCGAGATACATATAGGCTACAAGTCCACCGGGAATGGGAAATTTGAAGATGTATTGATTTCCAATAATTCAATCAAACATTGTAAAGGAATTGACAACAAAAATTATTCTCACAGTAGGCAAAAGCACTTCCTTGTTGATACCAATCTCTAAATGTGACAAAAGAACACCATTTTACCGGTGCCATTACATAATCTATATATGCAATATCAACTAGCAAGGACTTCATGCATCTAGACTTACAAGATCAGCCAAATGATATCAGGTTTAGCCATAGCCATGGTTTTCACATCTATACGATGAGAGAATGAGAATCTATGGTTCATGTGTATACACAGGAGGTACATCTGGCTAGAAGCAGATATATAGTCATTTATTGCTGGTAGTAACTCAGGCGTTTCTTTTTCCAGGAGTTGCATGTACTTGCTTTTCTTCCCATAAGTCTTCATCTGAAAATTCTCAAATGCTTCAGAAACAGCCTTTACCTGTAAGATTTTACCAATATTACAAAAGCATATACAAATTACAGTACTCATATATATTTTTAATTCTAAGAGAAATATTATGAAGGTTTGAAGTGTGCCCAAGGCAGAGAAGCAGGTAGTTGAAAGGAGAATAAGGAGGCGGGGATTAGCCGTATCTCACTGACCAGTTCAGGTTTCCTGGTGTAAACTCTAACCATCATATCCTGGTAACATGCATGAAACAAGTGACTGACGCGGTAATCATTTATAGTGAATTTCTCAAAGCTATCATAATCTTGTAAACAATAGCACATTAGAGAAGCTGGTGAAAATATTGAAAATGCCCCCGAAAGGATTTATCAGCAGTGTAAGTGTTGACATTTCTTTCCAGAGCTAAGACTTCCAGATCTAATCGATGGGGTTTATCCGACTAAGGTACTAAAGAAGTTCAATTTCTGTGCTATACAACCTTTTCCATTTAACTGATACACATCAGTGTTTCCAATAGTACAGTATAGATGAACAAAGTCATTGGATAATCTATGACAAATATAATTGATAGTTGTAGAAGAGATTATACACCTATCATGAAGAGTACGATTCTATTAGAAGGTAAATTTTTAACTATAGGTGGACACTGAAAAAGAGCATTCACTAACACTTGCATAGCCAAATTAACCGAAATTTCCATCTTTGTAGCTTCAGGGAAAGAGGATAATTAAGCCTAAAGCAATTATTTGTTTTTCTATTTTTGTGCAAGTTTCTTGAAAGTATACAAGACAAAGAAAATTCTAATACCTGGAAGAAGCTAATCCTGCATAACAATGGAGCACATGAACAGAAGAAAAGAAAAGGCTTTAGTCATCACATAAGCATGAGATCCTGAGAAACACTAACACCAAGAATCAAAAGTACCTTTCCTGTATTTATAGACCATAAGAGTTTACAATATGTGTTTACCCAAAAGGATCTGAATCTCCGGCAAAGGAGGTGGTTAGAGCTACTCAAGGACTATGATATGAGTGTCCTTTACCATTTGGGTAAAGCCAGTGTAGTAGCAGATACACTTAGTAGACTCTCTGCAGAGAGTGTGTCTCATGTGGATAAGGGGAAGAAGAAGCTGGCGAAGGATGTGCATCGACTCTCAACGTTAGGAGTTAGGTTGGTGGGCTCGACCGATGGCAGTGTTGTTGTTCAGAACAGATCAGAATTATCATTGGTAACTGATGTCAAAGATAGACAAGATGAGGATCCGATTTTGGTAAAGTTAAAGGAAGCCGTTCAAAATTAGAGGGTGGAAGTCTTTTCCAAAGGGGGAGATGATGTGCTTCGGTACCAGGGTCGCTTATGTGTTCCTTGATGATTTGAGGAGCCAGATATTGCACGAGGCTCATGGATCCAGTTATTCTATACATCCAGTGCCACCAAGATGTACTATGACTTACGAGAAGTCTATTGGTGGAATGGCATGAAGAAGGACATCGCAGAATTTGTAGCTAAGTGTCCAAACTGCTAGCAAGTAAAGGTTGAACATCAGAGACCGGGAGGTGTGCTTCAGGATATCAATATTCCTACTTGGAAGTGGAAATAAATCAATATGAACTTCATCACAGGTTTACGTCGCACTCATCGATAATATGACTCCATTTGGTTTGTGATAGACAGGTTGATCAAGGCCGCTCATTTTCTATGGGTTAAAACTACGGATTCGGTGGAGGATTATGCCAAACTATATACTCGAGAGCTAGTTTGATTGCATGGGGTGCCCTTGTCCATCACATTAGACAAAGGTACTCAATTTACCTCTAAGTTTTGGAGGTCATTCCAAAAAGGACTTGGTACTCAGGTTAAGCTCAATACAACATTTCACCCGCAAACAGATGGTTAAGAGGAGCGGACAATTCATACTCTCGAGGACATGTTGAGAGCATACATGATTGACTTTAAAGGTAGTTGGGATGATCATTTTTCCCTTATCGAGTTTGCACACAATAACAACTACCATTCCAGTATTCAGATGGCCCCGTTCGAGGCTCTCTATGGGCAGAGATGTAGATCGCCTATTGATTGGTTCGAAGTTGGTAAAGATGCGATTATAGGACCACATTCAGTCCATGAGGCTATGGAGAAGGTTCAGCTCATATGGGACAGGTTGAAAACAGCTCAAAGTCGCAAAAAGTCCTATGCCAATGTAAGAAGAAGAGAATTGGAGTTCGAAGTGGACGATTAGGTATTTCTGAAGGTGTCTCCCATGAAGAGTGTGATGAGGTATGGGAAGAAAGGAAAAGTCACCCCTCGTTATGTTGGCCCCTACCGGATAGTGAGACGGGTTGGCAAGGTGGCATATGAATGGAGTTTCCCTCAGAATTAGCTTCTGTTCATCCCATTTTCCATGTATCGCTCTTAAAGAAGTATTTAGTTGATCCAACTCTAGTTGTTTCGATGGATAGTACTGGTGTGAAAGACAGTCTTACTTATAAGGAGGTTCCAGTGGAAATACTGGATCGTCAGGTTCGAAGGTTAAGAAACAAAGAAGTAGCTTTAGTGAAAGTTTTATGGAGGAATCAGAATGTTGAGGGAGCTATGTGGGAAGCCAAAGCGGATATGATAGCTAGATACCCATATTTATTCTCTACCGGCTCAGTTCCAGCTTGAGGTATCAGTTTTTGCCCTAAGACTCTAATTAGTTTTCATGATCAGTTCATGTGCCCAAGTTTATTTTATGTATATGAATGTATGCATGATTCATGAATTCATTTCAGCTATGTAGTTTGAATCGGAGATAGTCATTCTGTCAGTTTTTAGCTCATATAATCAGTATTTGAACATGATGATTGCATTTCTATGCTTTTCTATGTGTTTTTCCAACATTCAAGGACGAATGTTCCCAAGGGGCAGATATTGTTATACCCCAGAAGCCCAAAGACCAGAAACGGAAGTTGAAATGGAGAAAAACTAAAAATATTACACCAGGTCACATAACGAGTCATTCTGTGACCCGTGGGGAAGGACCACGAGCCGTGAGATGACTTGTGGTGAAGTACTGGGATTGAGTTAAAGAAGTATTGAAGGGGGTCATCACGAGAATGACCACGAGTCGTGGTCAGGCCCTACGACTCGTCAGGTCAGCCATGGCCATATGAATTGAGAAGGGGGAAAGTGTAAGGCAGTGCACCTAGCGGAAGGTCCCCATGAGTCGTGGTCAGCCACCATTATTTGTGGGGTGGGTCGTGAGAAGCATGATTAAGCAAAATAAAAATCCCAGGCAGTGTATGTGAAGAGTGGTGACCACGACTCGTGGTCATTAGTGACGAATCATGAAGCCCCTCGTGATGAGCTCAGGTGATTTGTTAAGCAGCGTACTTGGCGGACGATGCCACGAGTCGTGGCCCCTGATGACGAGTCGTCATGTCCCTTGGGGACTGGCAGAAAAATATTTTTTGCGAATTTAGTAAGAGATTTTCTATAATTCCTATGATCCTAGGGCCTAAACTACATTGTTTTGAGTTGTGAATGGTGACTTTTAACAGGGTTAAGTTCATATTAGGTCATTCTCATTTATGCATGCAAAGATAGAAAGTTAGAGAGGTGATCAAGCTTGTTCTTCTTCAAATTCTCATTAGTTCCTCTTGAACAATCAGAGAAGTGTAAGAATCAGCTATAATCAGGTATGTAGGATTATGAATAGGTGAATCCGTTCACACCCATGCCCAATCCCTCTCTAAATCATGAATTCCCTACGTCAATTCTATGGGGCTTTAACCCAAATGTATGAAATTCCTAATTCTTTGCATGGGTATGACCTAAATATATTTCTCCTATTGAATTATGATTCATGGGCAAATTTTACGTTATTTTCAATAAAAAGTCATGTTCTAAGTTTTATAAATCAAAATGCCCAAGTATGAAAAGTTCATGAAAGATGAGATTTGTGATGAATGTATGATTATGATGAGATATTATGATGAAAAACATGTTTTTAAGCTACCCATATTTATAATCATGTTTGCAATGTGAATAGAGTATCTTCAAGCATGTTAGAGTATTGGGCAATGCCCACATGTTTAGTATGATTTATGATTTTCTCGAATTAAGCTTACCACATAGTTTTGGAGCGAAGACTCCCAATTATCCTTCAGCTTGTGGTATGGTTTGAGTTAAAGCTTCTCATATGCATGATTTTATATTTGAGATATATTTGATTATTGAGCTTCGTCAATAGACGATGGTAAGCTTCATTGAAAAACGATGGAGATTATATGCATATTTTTGGGAGTAGTGTCTAGCATCGAGTAGGCTAAGGATCGATCACCCTATGCCTCAGAACTACGCGCCAACGTAGGTTATTACTTATATATAT
>JACEIK010002790.1:3947-22665 GCA_018107945.1 Datura stramonium | reverse complement strand
TTTCTTGAACTAAGTCGCAAGCTTGCACCAAGCGTACCTAAGCCTAGCCAGGTCAGTCAGATTTCAGTGTGGCACTAGGTGCCTGTCATGCCCCCAAGGTTATAGAGGTTACAGTCTTTTATTTGTATAGCATTTGGGGTAGGCCGGGGCCCTATCCCGACCACTATTTATATTCTTAGAGGCTTGCAGACTACATTCATCAGTTAGTTAGTTGTTGTTGGCTGTGTGGGGCCTAAATTAGTTATGTTTTGTATGTTGACCGCGTGGGGCCTAGTGTAGTGGTTTGTTCTCATTTCTGTTATAACTAGACAGCATGGTGGTCTAGTCGGCTCGCATAGGATCCCTTTTGTTACCCGTTGTGGGTTAGCTGTTCTTGTTTACAGGTGGCTATACTGCCTTGTCAGCTGGAGGCTGTGTTTACAGCCGAGATATAACTCGTTTTTTTCTTAAACTAAGTCGCAGACTTGCACCAAGCATACCTAAGCCTAGACAGGTCAGTCAGATTCCAGTGTGGCATTAGGTGCCAGTCATGCCTTCCATGGTGGGGCGTGACAAACTTGGTATCAGAGCAGTTCGTATCCTATGGATTTTGCAAGCCATGTCTTGTAGAGTCTTGATTATAAATGTGTTGTGCACTACATTCTATAAGCAGGAAGCTACAAGGCATGATATTATGGTTACCCCTTCTTCTTCTCAGATCGTGCTATAGAGCGGAGTTGTATAGGGTTGAGTCCCTAAGCTTTCATTGTTATGTCTGTCTAGGATGATGTTCGATATAAGACAAACTCCATCCAGTCGCAAGATGACTACATCAACAGGAGGAGGTACCAGTGAAGTGCTATAATTAGGGGGACAATTAGCCTAGGGATAGAAGTGTGTGTCTTATAATCTCCCCAGCATCCTCCCAGGATACCAGGAATCTCATGAGATAATAGATGTGGCAGCACCATTCCCAGTTCTCCCTACGACCTCAGAATGAGAGGTCCGGAGCATGGTATATGCACATGAGTTTGCCTACTGAGTAACCATCTAGAATTAGACAGGGATGACAGGTAGCGTAATTACCTGGAATGCACAAAGGATCGTGCGAGTACAATAGAAGGTGTGGGTAGCACTGCCATGTTGTCCAGAATAAAGAGTTAAGGGGGGACGAGAATTGTTGACTTCAAAAAGGATTAGAAAGTTGTTAAGACCCCTAATGTTTACAAAGTTATCTAGACCCTCATGGTAGTAAACCAGGAGGGCGGACAAGATTGCCAGTAGCACTCAAGTGTGGGTAAGAGAGTCCATCAGCAATATTAAGGTTCATGACAGAAATAGGTTGACTTTGACACAACATGCTAATGATGGTAGAGCATATCTGCAAGATGATGGTTATGGCCTTAGTTTGTTATATCGAAGGACAGAAGGACCATATGAACAAAATAGGCCCGAGTGCGATTCAGAAGGAATACAGGTTGGTAGACCTGGTTAGTAACATCCTTGACAGTAGGGGTTAGAAGGCATGAATCCCAGAGCTCAGTCTATGAAAGGAAAGGGGAAAGGCATAAGTATTTAACTCTGGAGGGAACAGAATTACCCCCAGGCTAAACGTAAATTGACAGAGCATAAGGCTACCGCTGAATGTCTAGAAGTAAGCATCGGGCTGATGTTTAAGAGATAGTGAGATTGTAACCTGGAATGCTACAATACCACCACCAATACAGCCTAGAGACAAGGTTCAGCAGGGAGTTTTTGGCCTTTGAGGTAATAAGGTATAGACATGAGGCCCAGAGGTCAACCCTGCATCCCAAGTGTGGCAAGTTTCCATTAGTAAATTATAGTACTATATACTATGTTTGTTATCCCCCTCCATCTAGGGTTGGACGAAAATGCACCAAGTTGTAAGGAAAGACAAAAAAGAGGAAAGTCTTATTGAATAGTAGTACAAAACTCCAATGACCAACCAGGAAAGGTTGGACAGTAAGGATTAAGCAGGCCAATTCGGTACATGGCCGTGCCTGAAAAAGAGTGGGGAATAATCAGGGGTAAATTGACCTCATTTGAGTCAGTATAGAAAGGATAATTCGATCAATTTGTATCTAGCCAGATGGAATTATATTATAGCTAAAGCTTATGCCGAGTTAAATGTTTAAGAAGTAGTTGGGAGTGTGTGGAGTCCAAGTACCTAATAAAGTCTGATAGAGAAGTGTAATTTAAAACTAAGTTCTAGAAAAGGAGTCAGAGCAGATTAGGACACATGCCAACTTAAGTACGACTTCTCATTCCTAAACAAATGGCTAAGCAGAGCACACAACTTGGATACCGGGAGTCTATTATCAGTGGATGTGAAAGATTTATAAGGGATGACTTAAAGTAGATATACTAGAGTAATTGACCCAGGGCATATTATAAAAGGCGGACAGAAAAAGTCAAACTTATTAGGAAAAAGGGGCACCGACAGCCTAAGGTCGTCGAAAGTTTTACCCTAACGGATGGCATAGGCAGTTAGGAATTGAAGAAGTGGCTGGATAAAGTTCACCAAAGAAGGGCATTACGAGAGTTGGTAAAAAGGGCAAGTTTAGCTTTAGATTCACTAACCCGCATCATATCCTCCGGAGGACAGGCAAGATGTCATATGAGCTAGAATTACCTCCAGAGCTAGAACCGGTCCATTCAGCTTTCACATGTCGATGCTGTGGAAGGGCATAGGTGACCCATCCTGAGTTGCTCCAGTTAAGGACGTTCAGGTTATTAAGAAGCTAGCTTACAAAGAGGGTCCAGTCGCCGTACTCAATCGACAAGTTCACAAGTTAAGGACTACAGATGTGGTTTCTGTTAAAATATGGTAGAGGAATGGGGATAAGGAAGAAACAACCTGGAAAACTAAGGATGACATGAGGTCTAGATATTCGCATTTGTTCCAAGACAGATTCAGATTATGCAATCAAGGCGATGTTATTGCTTATGTTATTAGTACTGTTTAGCTGGGTACCTCTGTGTGATGAGATAGCTATTTGTAGCATCCTACGAGGCACCTATATTGGGCTTTTCTGTGTTTCAGGTTTCCAGATAGTCCATGTTATAAAAGAGACTGCCGAAATTTTTCTAACCTTAGCTAAGAGAGTTAACTCCTTTAAGCTTGAGAATGATATTCGAGGACAAATGTTCCTAGGGGCGAGGATGTTACACACCGTAAGTTTTATCGTGTGACGGATGCGTGCGTACGTATATAGAGAGGTTTAGAGTATAACGCACATGGAAAAAGGCTCGGGGGATGAATGGACGAGCACGAAATCGAGCGACCAGGAGGCCGGGATTGGAGGCCCAACGCACTGGGTGCCGCACCATGCTAGGTAGCCTGGCGCTACGACCAGCGCGTCGTACCTCTTCCTCAGCATAATGGGTGGCGCGTCGCCCCGTGTTTTGGCTCTATGGGCGGCACGCCGTGCCTCCCCTGCCACCGACCTCCCATGTATATATATAGGTCCTTCACTTTAATTTAATCATTTCCAACATTTTACATTCAACTAGAAGTGAGGAAGTACAAAGATTTTGATCGTTTTTCATTTGATTACGCTACCAAACGTCGTCCAATCTCAAATTAACTTCAGGTATTGAATTCCAACCCTAAAAGAAGCATTACTACGGAGTTATTTTCTCAAATTACGCCCGGCAAATCAAAACTCTGCGGAGTAGAAGTTATCAAAATTGCTCCAAATTGATTCCTATACGGGCACAGGCTTCAAGTAAGCATTTTTTTCTTCTGAACTCTCGGGAAATTATAAGCTTTTTCGTGTTTTACGTGATTGAATTATAGTTGCTATTAGTATTAAAAGTTGCCAATTTTGAGTTTAGTATTAAAATTAGACCTATTCTTTCAGTATTAAAGTTATCATTGGGAGGAGCTATTGAATATGAGTTGAAACTCGACGGTTATTCGGGAAACGACAATCAAGGTATGTAAGGCTTATCCCTTCTGCAAGTTATCCTCGTCATATAGAGATACGACTTATTCCTCTGAAGAAAGACCATGATTCTGTATATTGTAATTAGCTGATGCCAGTAGGTAACGAGTATATACATGTGCGTGTTACAACTAGCTGTTATCAGTAGACAGTGATTAGACTTGTTATGGTAAGTTGTTTCCATAGACTATGAATATATGTATATTGTGGTTAGCAGCTAGAACACGTACATAGATTGTATTATAGTATCCTTCGTCGAAAAAGAACAGGCTAGATGTGACACCCGTAGGAAGCATTACCGAAGCTCCTTTATCCTCTAGTTCATTGTATTATTAGAATTGTATGTTTTATTGCCAGGCCTAGACCTTAGAAGCTCGTGAATAGTTGTCAAGCCTGAGCTAGTAAGTTGAACAACATAGGCGCAACTAGCCGGTTTAACTACCAGTTCGACGCCTATATTGTCAGGAGAGCGTGCCTAGGGGCCCTTGGCGTACTCTCACGCCCTAAGGCTAGAAATTTAGATAGGAAGGCAATATTTTAGAGTCAGCAGCCTAGGGTTGCCTAGTGAACTGAATGACTGCCTACTATCTAGTGAGTTATCACCAGTAATTGTCAGTCTCAATTAACTTAACATTCGTCATATAGGTCGCTCAGGAAGCCAACCCAGTCATCCAGGTAAGATACATCCATGGGTACCCTAAGGAAGGAGGCCGTATTAGCAGTTAGAGGTAGGGCTAGTGCCCCAGCCGGTTCTTATAAGATACTTAGGTACAGATTGCCGAGAGTGGCTAAGTCTATATAAACTTRTCTATAAGGTTAGGAATCACCCAGAAAAGTCATACAAGATCTGAGCAAACCAAGATGAGGTTTATGGGACTAGCACCATGTTAGTACAGTACTACCCACAGGCTAAGGATGTCGGTAAGTTGCCTGTGGAGGATTAGGGCCGATCGCTCAAAAGCATATTCGGTCATTAACAACCCTATAGTTGTTCTAAGTAGTAGAACTAAGTAACTAGTCATCCGTGACCCCACAGTTGTTTATGAGTTATAATTGTCCAGGCAGGATATTCAAAGTATTGTTAGGCCACTCTAGCCCTCGCTTTATCCAGTCCGAATTAGAGATCATGATCACTACCAGGATCCTCTAATCAGAAACAGGTGCACGAGGTGTGCCTGCTAGCAGCCATACAGATTATTCTAGGGGCGAGCAGCATCGCGTTAGACCCTGAAGGCCAGGTACGCTTTTTGAGTGGCTAGATTGAGACCTCAGTGTAGCACCTTGGGTGGGGTTACCCTCACTTAGGAGCCTTCCGTGATCACCCCAGGGTTACTAGCTCTGTCGTCTCCCGCCAGGGGCTAGATGACGTTGCTCCAAGGAGCGGTATGCCGTCCACGAGGGATGAAGATGAGGTTCGAGGACCTCATAT
Source organism: Datura stramonium (assembly GCA_018107945.1). Taxonomy (NCBI): domain Eukaryota; kingdom Viridiplantae; phylum Streptophyta; class Magnoliopsida; order Solanales; family Solanaceae; genus Datura; species Datura stramonium. The sequence goes on along the minus strand of JACEIK010002790.1, from coordinate 17,289 downwards.
AGTCTATTCCATGGCTGAACTACTTTTATGCCATATTGGTACCACACCTCCGTTGAGCCTGGTGCCTGGGGTTCAGATATCAGGAGTCCACTGCACTCAGACACAGCTACAGTCAGGGGCCGAGCAGGCTCAGTTGCAGACCCGGGGGGGACAGGTAGGTTTGTTATAACACTAGTAGAGTCATAGAAACCAGGATAGGGGTATATAGATTGAGGTGTACTTTCCAGGGCTTATGGGGGTCCTAGTAAGTTTTTTCTGTGTTGCTTGTACCTTCCACGCTTATGGGGGTTAGGTTAGGTTCTTGTTTGTATACTTTTCTGCTATCTATAACTTATGAATATATGATTGTACAGTCGTAGCTCATATACGTGTAGTGTTTTGCTAGATGCAAATTACAAATAAGCCAGCTTACAGGTTAATCTTTCTTCCCCTTCTCTCTATTTACTTTTAGTCTTTAACAACTTACGTATTGCCTTACATATTCGGTTCATATTATACTGAAGCCCATCCTCGGGCGCTGCATTACTTGCCTGCAGGTTTAGACAAATAGAGTTCAGGCTTTTCAGTAGCAGCTGTTCAGAGTTTGAAGTTTTGCCAGCTCCCTTCGTTCAGAGTTTCCAGGTTGTAGAGGTTACAGTCTTTCATTTGTATAGCATTTGGGGTAGGCCGGGGCCCTGTCCCGACCACTGTTTGTATTCTTAGAGGCTTGAAGACTACATCGTCAATTAGTTAGTTGTTGTTGGGCGTGTGGGGCCTAAATTAGTTATATTTCGTATGTTGACCACATGGGGCCTAGTGTAGTGATTTGTTCTCATTTTTGTTATAACTAGACAACATGGTGGTCTTGTCAGCTCGCATAGGATCCCTTTTGTTACCTATTGTGGGTTAGATGTTCTTGTTTACAGGTGGCTATACGACCTTATCGGCCGAAGGCTGTGTTTAAAGTYGAGATATTGCTCATTATTTTCTTGAACTAAGTCGCAAGCTTGCACCAAGCGTACCTAAGCCTAGCCAGGTCAGTCAGATTTCAGTGTGGCACTAGGTGCCTGTCATGCCCCCAAGGTGGGGCGTGACAAGAAGATTGTCTTAAACTGATTCCTTTCCATGTATACTCTGGATGATTGAAGAATTTCCTTCCTTTAAATAGTGCAGCTGGATTCTTCCTTCCTTGTAGGTTTTGACGAGGGTTCCAACTTTCTTTCTTGAATTAGATTCACTTTCTTTCTGTAACTGTCACGATCCTTGAAGAGTTGCGCTTCCATATTTGAGACTATGACAGTCTATCCTTTGTCTTCAGAGTCTAGCTTTATTTGTTATATACATGGAACAAATATTGTCTAATTTTTAAATCTTCCTTCAATATGATTTCCTTCTTCTTTTGGTTGAAAGTCCCTTTCAGATCCACTAATATTGCCTTCCTTAGTTGAGTTTTTCTAGCTTAGATTTCTTTCTTTGTCATTCAGTCCTTTGATGAATTTGTTTTCCTTTTGTGCTTTGTTCCAAATCAAGAAAAGATTTCTTGATTTATTTGCTGCTGGATCTATTCTTGATTTTCTCTGGAGCATATCTTCTAATTCCATGAATGACGGATAGCTTTCCTTTTGGGGAGTTGAATTAATCTTCCAGTTTATTTGCTCTTATCATTTTCCATTCTTTTACTGGATTTATTATATATTTAGAACAAATATATGTTGATTATTATTGCTTGCTTTTCTTCTACGATTTGTACTAGATTGAATTTAGTGTTGCAGCGCTTTCTTGGTTCGTGCGTTACAAATCCTAGTTAATTTTCATCATTAAAATAACTTAAGGATCTTTTGAAGTCAATAATCTCCCCCCTTTTGATGATGATAACGAGGGAGTTATAGAGGGTTTTTACTTCCTTGAGTATAGTGAGTTGACTTCTTTTGAGTGGGCTCCCCCTCACTTGGTGATACTCCCCCTATCTTAATGATCCAGAAATTTCTAACAAGAGAGGATGAACTAGGATAGCAAGAGCATGACATACATATTATATGATTAGAGAGTAACAGTTAATAGGAACACATCCAAAAGTTAACCAACAATAGACAACAAGACAGCCATTAATTTCTCCCTCTTCAACATCAAAAAGGAAATAAATTATTTTATTAAGGAGAAGAAATAACACCCAAGCAATTTCGTAAAAAAAATCTTTTTTCCAATAAGGGATTAGTAAAAATATCTGCTAATTGATTTTCAGAATCTACAAATTCCAAATAAAAATCACCATTTTCAACATGATCTCTAATAAAATGATGCTTGACATCAATGTGTTTAGCCCTAGAATGATGCATAGTATATTTTGAAAGACTTATGGCACTAGTATTATCACAAATAATAGACACAAACTCGTAATTTGGATCATAATCAAGCACCTGATGCTTCATCCATAATAATTGAGTACCACAACTATCGAGAGCCAGATATTTAGCTTCAGTAGTTGATAGGGCCATAGAGCTTTGTTTTTTGCGATGGCAGGAAGTAATGGCTTCTCCAAGGATTTGACTTGTTCCACTTGTGCTTTTTCGATCATTTTTATCACCTACAAAATCTACATCTGAGTAACCAACTAAGTCAAAATGGTCAAAGTGAGGATACCATAATCCAACGTATTGAGTTCCAATAAGATATCGAATGATTCGTTTAATAACGGTTAAGTGAAACTCTTTGGGAGTCGACTGGAAACGAGCACATTTGCATACGCTGAATATGATGTTTGGTCGACTGGCTGTAAGATAAAGCAACAATCCAATCATACCACGATATAATTTTTCATCTACATCTTTCTCAGAAACATCATTTTCAAGACATGTTGAGGGATTCATATGGGTACCAGCTGCTTTTCCCTTTTCAAGGCCAAACATTTTGATCAGTTCATTTGTGTATTTGATTTGGCTAATGGAAGCTCCTTCAGTTGACTGTCAAATTTTTAAACCTAGGAAGAATGTTAGTTCTCCCATCATGCTCATTTCAAATTCTCCTTTCATTAAATATGTGAACTCCTTACAGAATAGAGGGTCAGAACTACCAAAAATAATGTCATCGACATAAATTTGAATAATTAAAATATTTGAAGGAGATCATTTGATAAATAGAGTAGTATCAATCTTACCTCTTTGAAAATTGTTATTTAAAAGAAACGAGCTTAATCGCTCATACCAAGCCTTAGGAGCTTGTTTAATACCATAAAGAGTTTTAGAAAGTTTGAAAACGTAGATGGGACAAGAAGAATTTTCAAAGTCGAGGGGTTGTTTTACTAAAACTTCTTCTTTTATGAAACCATTCAAGAAAGTGCTTCTGATATCCATTTGAAAAAGTTTAAAGCGTTTAAAGAAAACATATGCAAGTAAAATCCGAATAGATTCCAAATGGGCTACTGGAGCAAAGGTTTCATCGTAGTCAATATCTTCCTGTTAAGAATAACGTTGAGCAACTAACCTTGCTTTGTGTCTGATAACTTTACCTTCCTCATTTAACTTATTTTAAAAGATTCATTTTGTTCCAATCACTAAAACATTCTTCGGCCTTTGAACCAATGTCCATACTTGACTTCTTTCAAATTGATCTAGTTCTTCTTTGGCTTGTATCCAAGACTCATCACTTAGAGCTTCATTGATGCGTTTTGGCTCAACTTGGGAGACAAGATCCAGAGAAGATTGGTGTTTGAAGGAAGATCTGCTCTTGCATTTTTGCACTTGGATTTGCAATGACAAACTCATTTGGAAAATTAGCTTCATTTATCCATACTCGAGGGATGTTAGAAGGTTTAGTCAACTGAAATTCCTTTTCTTCAGGTTCATCAGATGAGGGAGGGTCACTTTTGTTTTGATAGAGGGTTCAGATGGGGGAGCTTGAGCAAAAATTAGATTTGAGTCTTTGCCTATATCAAGCTCAATAATTCTAGGAGATGGGTTAGAATCATTACCACATGAACAAATTCTTCAATAAATAAGAATTTCTTATTGAAAACTCTAAATAATCTACTGGAAGTAGAGTAACTAAGAAATATACCTTCATCACTTTGAGAATCAAACTTTTCAAGATTATTTTTACCATTATTGTGAATGAGACATTTACATCCAAGAGGATGAAAGTAGCTGATGTTAGGTTTCTTACCTTTTCATAGTCATATAGAGTCTTTTTCAGTATGGGCCTGATCAGACACCTATTGATAATGTGATAAGTAGTGCTTACTGCTTCAGCCCAGATGTGATCTGGAAGACTTTGTGCAATGAGCATGGTCCTTACTGTATCCTAGAGGGATCGATTCTTCCTTTATACTACTCCATTTTATGGGGGAGACTGGGGAGATGAAAATTTTTGAGTGTATCCTTGTTGGTTACAATAGTCCTTAAATTGCTTATTCTCGAATTCACGACCATGATCACTATGTATGGTGGAGATGAAATATCCCTTTGCTCGTTGAACCTTTTTGATGAAAATCTCAAATTTTAAAAATGCTTCTTCCTTGTGAGCTAAAAACATGACCTAAGTAATATGTGAGAAATCATCAACAATGACAAAAACATATCTTTTCCCACCAATGCTAGCAGTTCTAGCTGGACTAGATAAATCCATATGTAACAGTTGAAGAGGTTTAGAAGTGCTAACAATATCTTTATTTTTGAAAGAAGAACGAGTCTGTTTACCTAATTGACATGCATCACATAAATGAGTTTTTGAAAAATTTAATTTAGGCAGTCCAATAACCAGATCTAGTTTTGAAAGTTTTTCAATAATGTGCATGCTGGCATGACCTAATTTTCTATGCCAAATACAAGAATCATTATTAACAATAGAAAAACAAGTACGAGTAGGTAAATCAATATTGTTAAGAATATAGATGTTTTTGACCCAGTCACTGATTAAAGTAATATTCTTGGCAGAGTTGTTGATGATGCACTTCACAACATTGAACAAAACGTCAAACCCAGCGTCACACATTTGACTGATGCTAAGTAGATTGTGTTTTAAACCATCTACAAGATACACTTCTATCAAGTCACAAGATGGACTGATAGTAATTAATCCTTCTTCGATCACTTCACCCTTTGCATTGTCTCCAAATCTAATATGAACTCTGTCAATTTTCTTTACTGTAGAGAAGTTTTCTTTCTTTCTGGTCATGTGTCTGGAATATTCACTATCAATTACCTACATGCTTTTTTTTATAATATCTCTTGGATTGTTCCTGCAAAATAGATAAATTAATTTCTTTTAGGTACCCAAGCTTTCTTGGTTCCTTCAGAGTTAGTTTGAGAAACTTCTTGCACTTGATTTTTCTTCTCCAAATTTAGTTTCTAGAGTTGACTCTAGCATATTTACAATTGAAAGATTTGTGACCAATTTCTCCACACGAGAAGCAGGTGGGTTTAGCAAAAGATTTTGCAGAGAAGTAACTATTTGAAGAGGTTTGATAATAATAAGAATTTCTTTTTGAAACAAGATAAGAGTCGATTGAGTTATGACTAGGGGATTTTCTAATGCTGTTTAGTTGCAGTCGGATATCACCCAGTTCTTCTTCAAGCAGATTTAATTTAATTTGATTTGCTTTAAGATGAATTTGCCAGTCCTTTTTTTCTTTAGCAAGATTATTATATTCATCAATAATTTTTTGTAATTTATCAATAACGAGATCAAGAGTGTTTTGTAAGGTTTGACAATTATCATAGGGTTTAGATTTTACCTCATTTGATTCTCCAATTGCTACGAAGCAGATGTTGGCAGTTTTTTCCTGTTCTTCTTCAGAAGAGTCTTTTTCGCTTCATGATCCCATAGATTTTGAGTTGTTGGATTTTCTGAAGCTTTTTTTTCTTCAGATCTGGATAGTGTGTTTTTATATAGCTAAATTTCCTATAATGATAGCATCTTTCATCATTCTTTAATTTTCACCATTCCGATATCCTATTTGAGGTCTCTGTCTTCTTTGTCTTAAGATATGTCTGACTCCTCTATTTATCAAAGCTAATCCTTCACTGTTTTCTTCACCTTTTTCATTTTCACTTTCATTGGGTGCAACATTAAAGGCTACAGATGTGATGCCCCAGAATCTCAAAGACTAGATCGGGGACTTAAATTAGAAAATCTACAGAAGTGCCTCAGAATGACTCACCTAACGAGTCATTATGAGACCTAATGACTCGTTAGGTCAGTCATGGGAAGGGAGATTAAGAAATGGGAAAGGTGGTGTTAGTGTACTTAACGAGTGTCACCACGAGTCGTGGTTCTCCACAACGACCCGTAGGTGACTCGTTGTCAGGCTGGGGTCAGGGAATTAAAGAGTTGGGGCAGTGTACTTGACGAAGGACCCCACACTTCGTGGTTAGTCACCACGAGTCGTGAGGTGAGTCGTGATCAGTTAGAGGAGGTTTTTTGAGAGTTAAGTAGTGTACCCCACGAGTCCTCACCACGACTCGTTATGGGTCACCACGAGTCGTGGTGTCACCCGTGGGGAGTTTCAGGCATTTTGGCAGTGTGGTCCACGACAAGTGATCACGAGTCGTGGTCACTCACCACGACTTGTTAGGTCCCTCGTGGTAATCTTCAGGGACTTCTGGGAAGTGTACTCAACGAGTATGACCACGAGTCGTGGTCACTGACCACGACCTTTTAGGTCACTCGTTAGGACCACTTGGCAGTTTTTCACTGCAATATTTCCAAGGTTTAGTAATTTCCTACCCTCCTAATCTTTAAAATACATTGTTTTAGACGTAATTTCAGATCTATTAGTGGGAATGAACGGCCTCTCCCCTCATTCCCCACGTAAATTCTCAGAAATCATCGAAGGGTTCTCTTACGAACTTTCAGAGTAAGGTCCAGGGTTTTTCATTCATCTCAGAAATTTGAGTTTCCTCATCAAGGAAATTTCTAGCCAGGTATGTGGGAATTCAACAAGGGGATAGTCCTACCGATGACGTGTATACATTGGACTCCACATTTAGTTCATGTGGTTATATGTCGGTTATAGACTCTCCCGCTAGTCAGTCCAGTCTAGTTTCAAAATAAGCAGCTCAGTTCCGTTCCAACTCTATCAGTTTAGATTAGTTTAGTATAGTATCTTAGACTCAGGACTTTCAGACTTAGGGCATGTTTTTGACCACCAGATAGGGTCATCTTGACCATCTCAGTTTACTTCAGTTGTTCAATTCGGTATATTAGTTGGTCATTGCATGTTATTTCAGTTAAGTCATTTACATCTAGCATTATGTTTTTCTATCACTTACTCAGTACATTCAAAGTACTGATGTATACTTTTATGTTGTATCATTTCATGATACAGCTGCAGGTTCTCAGACTTAGCATCGTTAGTCGCTGCAGTTTAGATGCTCCTCCTCTGTAGCAAAAGTGTGAGTCCTCATTCTTCGAGGATGATATTTTATTTTGTTCAAGTCATTTCATTACTTTCAGTTTGTTTTAGAGTTAGCTGGGGCTTGTCCCAGCAACTCATCAGTTAGATTGCTTTCAGACACAGACGGTGTTTTTCAGACTATTAGTATTGTTCAACTGTTTTATACCTTATGTTTTAGTTTTAGCTTTCTTAATTGTTTTATATTATTATTTCAAAGCTTCCGCTATACATGTTTTACTCAAAATACCAGTGTATGTAGACCAAGGGTTGACTTGGGGTTACTTGTGACTCGAAGTACCGTATTCCGTCCAAGGTGTAGACTCAAGGCGTGACAAACTTGGTATCAGAGCACTAGATTTAGAGTATCCTCAGAATGTCTGAAAACCGCATCGAGTAGAGTCCTTTTCATGGGTGTGAAGCGCGCCACACTTATGACAAGGAGGCTATGAGATGTTATTAGGAAAAACTCTTTTTATTTCATACTCTTTATCGTGCGTTACAGTTCAAATCCAGAAACGTCCTTCTAACTTGTGCCCTAATTTGTTTTAGTGAATCAGGCCTCCCAGATGCGATAATAGAAGAAGGGCTGGCAATGCCAACAGACCTGCCCCACCACTCCAGCAGCCCCTCAGGACGACACAGTGTCCACTGCAGAGTTTAGGGCAGCTATCCAGCTGCTCTCTCAGACAATCACCAATCAGGTGAATCAACAGGTGGTTCTGGTAGCCACGAATGGGTTCGCAGCAGCTGGTCGAGTGTGAGATTTCACCCGTATGAACCCCCCATCTTTTCAGGGATCCAAAGTAGGGGAGGATCCCCAAGAGTTCATAGATGAGATTAAGAAGATTACCCGCATTATGGGTGTCAGCTCCTCTGAGAGAGCTGACTTGGCTGCCTACCAGCTAATAGGGGTAGCCCAGGTCTGGTATGAACAGTGGAAAGAGGGTCGGCCAGCGGAAGTAGGATCCGTAGAGTGGGAGGAGTTCAGCACAGCCTTCCTGGACAGATTTTTCCCTCGGGAACTGAGGGAGGAAAAAATGGCTGATTTTATGAACTTGAGACAAGGGAATGGAACATGGAGGAGTATGCTCTGGAGTTTACCAGGCTGTCTAAGTACGCTCCAGAGATGGTAGCCGAGCCAAGGGCTCGCATGTTGAATTTTGTGAACGGAGTGTTGAACTTGGTTCTTAAGGAGTGCAGAACAGCGATGCTGATTAGAAATATGGACCTCTCCAGCCTGATTGTCTATGCCCAGCAGATTGAGGCCGAAAAGCTGAAGGATATGGAGCAAAAGAACAAACGGGAAAGGACTGTCCAGTCAGATTATGGCCATTAGAGGTCTAGCAGTAGTAGCCGCCCACAGCAGTAGTAGCAGCAACAACAACAGCAGAGAACCCTAGCATCCAGCTCAACTAGCGCCCCAACCTTCCGGTCCGTCAATATCGGAGGGGTGGAGCATCTAGCACTCAGTATCAGAGCCACAGTGCCAGGAACAGATATCCAGCTTGCCCCAAGTGTGGCAAGAATCACCAGGGAGAGTGCCTTCAGGGTCGAGAGGGCTGTTTTGGTTGTGGACAACTCAGACATTGGCTCAAAGAATGCCCATAAGCCGTGCGAGGGAGATCACAATCCACCACATCATCAACTCTAGTAGGCCGACCAGCCCAGCAGGCCAACATATCAGGTTCAGATGGTAGTCAGCACCAAAACCATTTCTATGCATTGCCTTCCCATCAGGATCAGGAGAGCTTACTTGAGTAGTCAAAGGTATGTTACGCCTCTTTCATCTGGACGTGTATTCCCTCTTAGATACAGGAGCCACCCTTTTATTGTGACTCCCTATGTAGAAGTTCAGTTTAACATCAGTCCAGAGGTCCTCTCAGAACCATTCTCAGTCTCCATCCCAGTTGGCAAGCCAGTTAGAGCCAGCCGGGTGTATAGAAACTGCCAAGTCTCAGTCCTGAATAAAGTCATCCCAACTGACCTCATAGATCTAGACATGATCAGTTTTGACCTTATCCTTGGCATGGATTGGTTACACTAGGTTATGCCTTAATTGATTGTAGAACTAGGGTCATAGAGTTCCATTTCCCAAATGAACCAGTGTTAGAATGGATGGGAAGTAGTTCAACACCTAAGGGTAGGTTTATTTCCTACCTTAAGGCCTAGAAACTCATCTCCAAGGGATGTATTTATCATCTAGTTCGGGTAAAGGATCCCAATTCTGAGACCCCAACTATCTAGTCAATTCTAGTGGTCAGTGAGTTCCCAGATGTATTTCCCGAGGATCTTCCTGAAGTTCCCCCTGAACGGGAAATAGACTTCAGGATAGACCTTCTCCCAGATACTCAACCCATCTCCATCCCTCCTTACAAAATGATTCTAGTTGAGCTTAAGGAGTTGAAGGAGCAACTAAAAGATCTTCTTGACAAGGGTTTATCAGACCCAATATCTCTCCCTGGGGTGCTCCAGTATTATTCATGCGTGAGAAAGACAGTACATTCAGAATGTGCATAGATTATCGTCAACTAAATAAATTCACAGTCAAGAACAGGTATCCCCTACCCAGAATTGACGATCTGTTTGACCAACTTCAGGGAGCCAGTTATTTCTCAAAGATCAATCTCAGGTCGGGGTACCATCAGCTAAGGATCAGAGAGTGTGACATATCGAAAATAGCATTTAGAACTCGATATGGTCACTATGAGTTTGGGGTGATGTCCTTCGGGCTGACGAATGCCCCCCAAACCTTCATTGACTTGATGAATAGAATCTTCAAATAGTATCTGGATATGTTCATCATTGTATTTATCAAAGACATTCTGATGTACTCTAGGAATGAGGAAAAGCATGCCAATCACCTGAGATTAGTATTGTAGACACTTAGAGATCGCCACTTGTTTGCCAAGTCCAGAAAGTGCGAATTCTGGTTAAAATCTGTGACTTTCCTGGGTCTTGTGGTCTCGGGTGAGGAATACAAGTAGATCCTCACAAAATAGCAGCAGTGAAAGTTTGCCAGACCAACCTCTCCTACAGAAATTAGGAGTTTCCTGGGCTTAGCTGGTTATTACTGATGGTTTGTGGAAGGTTTCTCCTCTATAGCATCTCCTCTGACTAAGTTAACTCTAAATAAGGTGAAATTCCAGTGGTCAGAGGCATGTGAGAAGAGCTTCTAGGAGTTGAAGACTCGACTCACTATCGCTCCAGTTTTGACCTTGCCAGAAGAAATAGAGGGGTTGGTGGTCTATTGTGATGCTTCTAGAGTTGGACTCAGTTGCATTCTAATGTAGTGAGGCAAAGTGATAGCCTACGCCTCCAGAAAACTCAAGGTTCATGAGAGAAATTATCCAACTCAGGACTTGGAGTTGGCAGCAGTGGTGTTTGTGTTGAAGATATGGAGACATTATCTATATGGGGCTCACGTGGATGTGTTCACAGATCATATGAGCCTTCAGTATGTGTTGAGTTAGAAGGACCTAATTCTTCGTCAGAGAAGGTGGTTGGAGCTACTGAACGACTATGACATGAGCGTGCTATACCACCTAGGCAAAGCCAATGTGGTGGCTGATGCCCTAAGCAGAGTGTCTATAGGTAGCGTGGCTCATGTAGGAGAAATAAAAAAGGAGTTGGCAAAAAATCTTCACCAGCTAGCTCGGTTAGGGGTATAGTTGGTTGACTCAGCTGAGGGCGGAGTAGTGGTGCAAAGCAGGTCAGACTCTTCCTTGGTTGTGGAAGTCAAGTCCAGACAGGATGAAGATCCCATCCTTCTTAAACTTAGAGAAGCGGTTCTTAGGAAGGAGGTTGAGGCTTTCTCTAAAGGGGAAGATGGAGTGCTCCGTTACCAGGGTAGGTTGTGTGTACCAGATGTTGGTGAGTTGAGACAGCAGATACTGGCTGAAGCACACATCTTGAGATACTCTATTCACCCTAGAGCTACTAAAATGGTCCGCGATTTGCAGGATATTTACTGGTGGAACGACATGAAGAGAGACATCACTGAATTTGTAGCCAAGTGCCCAAACTGCCAGCAAGTTAAAGTGGAACACCAGAGACTAGGAGGTATGACTTAGGACATCAGCATACCTACATGGAAGTGGGAAGAAGTAAACATGGACTTCATTATGGGTCTACCCCAGACTCATCGACAACATGACTCAATATGGGAAGTAGTAGATCGTATGACTAAGTCAGCTCACTTCCTCCCAGTCAAAACCACAGACTTAGCTGAGGACTATGCGAGACTTTACATCTGAGAGTTACTCATACTCCATGGGGTGCCATTAGATATCATTTCAGACAGGGGAACCCAGTTCACCTCACACTTCTGGAGGTCCTTTCAGAAGGGACTTGACACTCAAGTTAAGCTCAACATAGCTTTTCACCCATAGACAGATGGGCAAGCTGAGCGGACTATTCATACCTTAGAAGATATGTTGAGAGCATGCATGATCTATTTTAAGGGTAATTAGGATGACCATTTGGCTCTTATCAAGTTCACTTACAACAACAGTTACCACTCTAGTATTCAGATGGCCCCGTTTGAGGCATTGTATGGTAGGAGGTGCAAATCTCCTATCGGGTGGTTTGAGGTAGGTGAAGCTGTTATAATCGGGCTAGACTCGGTTCATAAAGCTATGCAGAAGGTATAAATCATTAGAGAAGGATTGAAAACAGCTTAAAGCCATTAGAAATTTTATGCGGATGTGAGGAGAAGAGAATTGGAGTTCGCTGTGGATGATTGGGTTTACTTGAAAATTTCGCCCATGAAAGGGGTGATGAGGTTTGGGAAGAAAGGAAAGCTCAATCCGAGGTATGTGGGACCCTATAGGATTCGAAGGCGAGTTGGCAAAGTAGCTTATGAGCTAGAGTTACCTACAGAGTTAGCATCCGTGCACCCTGTATTCCATGTGTCACTCTTGAAGAAATGCATCGGAGATCCAACTTCAGTGGTGCCAGTGGACAGTGTAGGTTGAGGGAGCTACGTGGGAGGCCGAAGCAGATATGATGGCCAAATACCCACACTTGTTCTCTATCGACTCTCTTACAGGTTAGAATATTAGTTTTGCATTAGAAACTAATTTAGTTGTTGTATTTAGTTCATGTGTTTAAGTTTCCTTTATGACTTTGGATGTATGTATGAAAAGCATACTCAGTTCAGTTATGTATTTTGAAATGGAGGTAGTCATTTTGTCAGTTTTGGAGTTAATGAGCAGTATTTGAGCATTATGATTGTTATTCCCTGCTTTTTTGTGAGTTTTCCAACATTCGAGGATGAATGTTTCTAAGGAGGAGATATTGTGATGCCCCAGAAACTCAAAGACTAGATCCGGGACTTAAATCAGAAAATCTGAAAAATCTATAGAAGTGCCTCAGAACGACTCACCTAACGAGTCGTTATGAGACCTAACGACTTGTTAGTTCAGTCATGGGAAGGGGGATTGAGAAATGGGAAAGGTGGTGTCAGTGTACTTAACGAGTGTCACCACGAGTCTTGGTCCTCCACCATGACCCCTTATGTGACTCGTTGTTAGGCCGGGGTCAGGGAATTAAAGAGTTGGGGCAGTGTACTTGACGAAGGACCATATGATTCATGGTAAATCACCACGAATCGTGAGGTGAGCCGTGATCAGTTAGAGGAGGTTTTCCCAAGAGTTAAGCAGTGTGCCCCACGAGTCCTCACCACGACTCATTATGGGTCACCACGAGTCGTGGTGTCACCCCTGGGGAGTTTCAGGCATTTAGGTAATGTGGTCCATGACAGGTGATCATGAGTCGTGGTCACTCACCATGACTCATTAGGTACCTCGTGGTGATATTCAGGGACTTCTAGGCAGTGTACTCAACGAGTGTAAGGGCTTTTTCAGGCCGAGTACTTCACCTTGGGGTGCGCCAGTTCTATTTGTGAGAAAGAAGGATGGCTCACTCCGCATGTGTATAGATTACCGACAGTTGAACAAGGTTACAATCAAGAAT
>JACEIK010002789.1:118333-194481 GCA_018107945.1 Datura stramonium | reverse complement strand
CACCTCTGAACATATTTTATTGCTTAACAATGATGCCATATCATGGAGTAACAAGAAGTAGTCATGCCGATTTTGTTTGTGTCTAGTCTTTCCCGATTAGAAATGATATAGGAATTTCTTCTATAGCCTTATCTACATTGAAAGCTGAATTTGTAGTACTTTCAGCAGCTGCGCAAAAAGTTGTTTGGCTTAAACGTTTGTTGGGACACTTGAGCATGCATAATAACACTATTGAACCAGTAACCATCAGTTGTAATAGTCAAGCTGCAATAGCCTATACAAAGGATCCTAGGTACCATGAAAAGAACCAGTAACCATCAGTTGTAATAGTCAAGCTGCAATAGCCTATACAAAGGATCCTAGGTACCATGAAAATAAAACATATTGATATTAAGTACAATTCTTGTTAGAGAAATGATTGTACAAAAAGGAAGTGAATGTGAAATATATCTACGCATCAAATAAGAGCAGATCCTATAACAAAAATCATATAGCATGTGATGCTTATGAAAGACATGTAAAGTCATTGGGTTTGGTGTAGATGCAATGTGTATTTATAATTTATTTTTTCCAATCATGTTCATGAAAATTCTATACTATTGAAGTTAATCTTAGTTTATGCCTAATTATCTATCTTTGTTGGTTTATATACAAAATAATATATTTTTAATGTATAGTACATAAATTCTTAGTATAAAAGTATGTCGGGTAGTCAAAAGATTGCCTATTTGCACAGAAAATCGCCTCTATTGTCTAATAGAGAGATATAGATAAGACAATTATAAACTAATTATTATCAAAAGTGATTATAAAAGAGAGTTGGGGGTTTATAATAAGTATGTCATTTTTTTTTTGTGTTTAATCATATGTGATTAAATTATTAGTTTGTTCTTAATGCCAAATGTCAGTTTTGATAAATAAAATGATTGAGCAGATTTATGAACTAAAAGTTAGACATGAGTTGTCTGAAATATTATTTGCACAATATTTAATTTGAAAGTGACATACGCTCCACGGGAAAGGAGTCAATATTGTGATACATGCTTCATATCATGTATGCATATGATGACCTAGAAGGAGTTACAAGTTAAATCTTTACAGAAAGACACATGAAGCCCTGCAAATATAGGAAATTCTTCACATTGTACCTCATGACTTTGATTAGTTTGAGAATAAATTCCTTGGTGTTTGCTATCTTAGCATGTTGCCTAGAGATCATGTTTGATTTGATCTGGTGGGATATCTCTAGAAAAACATATCACATTGAGATTAAGAGAACCATGAGATGAGAAATATCATTAAGTATTATCATATTAATTATGCTCATTTAAATGTCCTTTATGTTTGTCTTTGAGACATGAACATAATGATGAACTCAAAATCAAGATAAAGAGATTAGAGAAATATAAATATGATAAATGATCTAGGATACTGTATAATGTGTAATCTTTCCTCTAAATTTCATTGATCGAGATGTTATATATTTCTAACAGATGTATAGCAACGAAGTTCTCGATGTATACATTAATCACACGGTCTAGTCGTCAAGTATGAAAGTTACAAAATATGAATGAGAACTGACCCACTATATGATTAGAGATGAAGAAATTAGATTCGGGTTACCCATGGGTTAACCTGGATCCATATAAATAAAATAAATATATATATTTGTTATATATTTAATTTAAAGTAAAGAATGAAACACACAGCAGCTTAGGACTCCTCCCGAACCATTGTCTTGCATTTGTTAAATAAGGAGAGAACTTCAACACTTTTGATATCGAACAACAGACTGCAAACCTTTCGTCTTCTCCCCTTCTTCAATTCTTGTAAAGTTTATATGAAAATTTCTTCATGAAAAACCTATGGAAGAATTGTAACAAGGTAATGATGAGAGCATCATGATTTTTCGGTGCAGTTCATGTTTATATTCACGCGATTGTACTGTCTGACTAGTGAAATGAATTCGATGATCCTGAAAAGTATGTGTTTGATTATGCTGCTTTGAGTTGAGCAACTTAGCATTATACATATATGTCTTCTTTTCCGGAGTTACATGATCACCTCACTACCAAACATCTATTTGCGACTTGATAACTAAGTTGGATCTATGAAATGCTTATGACAGTAAGTTAATTAGAATTTATGCTATGTCATTCTCAACGTGAGAACAAATGCTAGGATATGTTATTATTGTTTTCTTTTTAAAAAATTCTCCAGTTAATTAAGGACTTTGAATTGTTTTAATTTAATTTGTTCTCATATGTTCAATTAATTATGTCATGTATATTTGCCTAGGACAATATTATTTCAACTAATTAACACTACTTTATCCTATGGCACACGCAGTATTGCTTGAGATTAAGAGATTTTGTAAGCCATGTATAGAAGAGCCAAGTGAATGAAAGATTGAGGCTTGAATTATTCAACTCTATTAATGATAGAGTAGTTCATGAAAACACTGTGCAAATGTGAAAAAAGAAGAAGAGACGAACATATGTAGGAATGACAATGGAGCGGGGTGGATGTGAGGCGGGGCGGTTTATAGTATTGCGGCACGAGGCGTGTTATAATTTTTACTGGGCCAGTGGTGGGGCGAGGTGTAGATACAAAATATTCTATTTTAAAGTCAGCGGACGAGATTGGGTATGCAAGGTTGGAGTTTAATTTTACTTTGAACTTAAACAAAAAGTTAAGTTCTTCACGTATAATAATTTCAGATCTACAAATTTTGTGTATTTATTGTCATTATCCATTACTCATCAAAATTCTAAACTACTACTAATTTTTAAGTGAAATTGCAGAGATTAACCAAAAACTATGTTATCATTATCCATCAATATGTTAATTGCATTAATAAACAAGTCTTTTGAAAATTCAAATACTTGGCTGAGCTTCTTTATAACTATATGTTTCAATACTAAACTTTAGTATATAAATAACTTTTTACTTCAAATAGCTAGCTCCATTCTTTTGAGATTAATTAATTTATTTGATAATGTTCACGGAAGTTTCTGCAGGCTCTTCCTTTTGTTTTGAGTGTTTTTGAGCTTTTGCGGGGCGAGGCGAGGCAGGCGGGGGCGGAGCAAAGAAATAAATTGTGATATACGGAGTGGGACGAGGTGGGTTGAAATCTTTACGGGCTTATGCGGATTTGCTCCCACCCGTCCTAATATCATCCCTAAACATGTGATCAAACAAGATTCTTACAACAAAACTTTAAATTTACTTCATTAACAATCAAAAGATGGGAGAATTTGCAGAACTTAAAACCCTAACTTAAAGAGGAAGAAACAAACGTATGTTTAAGGAGAGAGAAAGAGAAACAAATTACATTTGAAAGAAGGGATCGGGTGTTTTGATTTGCTGATATGGTTTTTTTAAGAGGTTTTAGGTTAGGGATTATTCTGCAAATATATATACTCCATGATACTACATTGCAATTATATAATACAGTTTTTAAGTTTTCAATCACGCCCCATTATTTTTCAAATCAATGGTTAAAAATTCGGTATACAATATTATATAAAATTTTAAGAAATATTTATATACTCATATACAATATTATATAAAAACTGACTTCGTCTTCTTCCTCGAATCCAAGCACTAGATCTATCCAAAATAAATGCAAAAATTACACCAAAATTTCAGATTTAGGCTCTTTTTTATTTTTAACCGTGGTGTCCGGGTCAGCTTGTGCGCGCACTCGACTAATTCCACGGGGTACCTGCCACCTCCCACCAACAACAGGTGCTAGGTAACCTGTCCACCAAGGCTAGGACAGCATGGGAAGAAATCACCTTTAGTATTTTTTGTCTCTACGAAGGCTTGAACCCGAGACCTCATGATTCTCACCCACTTTATTAACTACTAGACCACACCTTGGGTAGATTTAGAAGGCTCCTAACTACATACCCGATCTTTTACAATAATACTCACTCGAAATAGAGTTTATTTACGGAAACTTTTTTCAATCTTTTGAAACTTTTAGCTTCAATTATGGATCGCCTATGGAGTTTCTGCTTACAATATTAACAGAAAATTAAAAAGAGAGGGTAAAACGAGAATGCAATAGAAGAAAAACGAGAATGAAGGAAAACACGATGTTTTTACATTGTTGGGCTAAAGGATAATAAGTGTTTCAAGTTACATAAAATTAAGTTAATTTAGGTAAGAAATTAAAATATAGAATAAATTTAATAGCATTATTTATTTTATATATTATATATTGTAATTTTCTATTAAAGAGAACGGATATTTTGGGTCGGGGTGGGTAAAACAAAAGGAAAAAGGTTTAAATGGGATTTTAATTTAGTCCAATAAATATATTACACGTAATAAATAAATAAATTAAAATTAAAAGATGCTCGGTAGTTTTAAGGGCAATAAGTGTGCAAAATCGATGAACTAAAGATATAATTAAAATCTTTTGCATTGTAGTCCAAAAACAATTTTTATCCTATATATCTCTTTTTTTAGTTAGTTATTTTCACTAAATGTTGAAGCCCTCTCTAATTTTTAGAATAGCGTTATAGGAATGACTTGTAACGCTAATCTCCTTTTGTCAGTGAGTCTTTTTCTAGATGGTTGAAGTACATTCATTATTAAATAAAATAAATATTAACAATAGTAATTTTATAGTTAAATACTAAAATATATTACTAATTCTATTTAATAATGAATTAGCAATTAATTATCATAAAGTTCTTTTTAGAAGTGAACAATTTTAGCTAACGATGAAGTTGGAAGTTTTTATTTTTATTTATTTTTTGTTTTTCTTTAAATTTAATAATGGATTGTGAAAAAATGATATGACAATTTTGTCTATAATGTTATTTATTAAAAAAGTATTTATGGAAGCATGAGTGACATTTTGCCATTAGTAATGGGCATCATTTATGTTAAAATAATATTGGTACCCTCACCACGTTCAAACCCTATATCTGCTCTTTTGTTTATATTTGGTTGTTCTTGTAACTATACTATAATTAAGCTTTACTTTCAGGTCATGATGTACCCTCAATTCCATGAGCTTTCTACTCTTAGGAGTTTATACCTGTGTGTTAAAAATGTTGGTTTAAAAATTAAAGTGATTAATTAAGATTTAAAATTAAAAATATAAAAACAGAAAAAAGAATATTAAGTTATAAAATTTCAAATATTAAAAATTGTAATTTTTTCTTTAATGATGACTAAATTAAAAACACTAATTTTATGTGCATTTATAACTAGAATTCCTCAAATCACATGTAGGGTATTTTTTCTGATACCTCATTTTTAAAAAATTAAAATCTGCTTACATCTTAATTTAAAAGACTAATAATATCAATATTTGAGATTATATATAGCATTCGCGAATGCAGGTATACTTTCAATTTTAGCTTTATTTTCAATAACTTATCATGATAGGTCTTGGAAAAGATGATAAATTTATCTTAAAGTTTGACTCCAACAAATGATAGAGTTAGAGTTAGGTCTTTACTTTTCACTCATTAGCATATCTATGGAGAACCTTCACCTTATAATTAAAGAATATTTATAATGATAACATTATTATAATTAATTAAGATCTCATTTATATTTATTAAAATATTAATATTAAAATACTATAATAAATAACTGAGATATTGCTGCATGAAACCTTAGGGGCGTTAATTAAGGCACCGCCGATGGCAGTCTGTGATAGCTATTAGTGCACAACCTACCTTTGTACGAACTTTATCAAGTACAAATTAATTTATACTTTTGTGATAGCTTCACTGAAGTACGATTCAAAACTAAATGAAGAAATAGTAATTCAAAATAATATTTTCATTTTCTGAAAATATTTGAACTGCCAGTCATCTTGAATTTCGATAATTATGTTATTTTGGAAGTGGCTAATTTATGATGTGCCAAAGATAGAGTGAGAGAGAAGCAACTTTATGTCTCATTCCAAATAAATTAAAATTGGCTATAGAAATATCTATCTCTCCATCTTTTTTTTTAAACTCATTTCATGTTATTATTATGCTAAATTAAATAAAAGTGAAAATAAGTTTAATAATAATTATAATAACATTAAAAGTTCTTTATCAAGTTTAAAATCTATCTTCAACCAGTCTTCTATTATGCCTTAATATTTAGGGTCTCTTTGGACGCGATTTTAAAATCATGATTTGTAATTAACTGAATTGAAATGTAACTCGTGTTTGACATGCAATTTGAATTTTTTAAAATTGTACTTTTTTCTCATAAATATGAAAATTTTACAATTTGTGAAAATTTTCAAAATTTTTCTAACTTTTAAACAATCTTACCAAATGAGCAAATTATAGATCATAAGGTTCTGCATTAATAGATTGCATACCTCTATATTTTTAACTATATATAAATACTTGCAATTATATATTGTCACAAAACTTTCAAATACACATAACTTTACAAAATTTACTGATC
Source organism: Datura stramonium (assembly GCA_018107945.1). Lineage (NCBI taxonomy): Eukaryota > Viridiplantae > Streptophyta > Magnoliopsida > Solanales > Solanaceae > Datura > Datura stramonium. The sequence goes on along the minus strand of JACEIK010002789.1, from coordinate 188,043 downwards.
GAAAATCAACAATAGTAATAACTAGTTATTCTTTTTTAATATAATCTTCTATATGGTACAAATAATCTCTTCATGTCGAGCAAAGTTTTCGTTTGTAAAATTTAAAATGATGGTCTTTTTTTTTTACAAAATATTAACTTATGTATCAAGTTTTATATTTTAAAAAAATTAAAATCACAACTTAGAATTTAAAATCCTAATTTTTAAATTTTTTTAAAGTAAAGCTAAAAATTTATTCACATCTCATTAACAAACACCGATTTCAAATCAAAATTTCAAACTTAGGAACCCAAATCCTATGGCCTTAAGCTAATTATATGTTGTACTAAACCAAATTGTTTATATATAAAGGAAGAATTCTTCACGTTCATATGGGCGTTTCCACCAGGGGAGGGATTGTTGTGTCTCTGGCAGTGCAGTTAGGGACCGTTTGCTATGGGTTAGAGTTATGCAGGTATTCGTAATATATAAATTAGTTATGAGGAAATTTATGTATTATTTTATGCAGAGATTAATTATGCAGGTTTTAGTTATTCACGTATTAGTTATGTAGATATTAGTTATGCAAATATTAGTTATACGAGTATTAGTTATATAGAGATTATATTTTTTTATTTCTTGTAATATTTATAAATATAAAATTCTATTATATAATTGAGTTTCTTTTACTTTAAAAGCAAAAGAATATAAAATATAGGTATAAAATATCCACATACGATTACTAAGCATATTATCCACATACGTACTACTAGACATAAAATATCAGTCCGAAGAAGAAGAGGGAAAGAAGTCAAGAACCAAAAAGAGAGGCAATGAATAGGAACAACGTACATATGTGAATTCACTCACTGTCCTGTACAGTTGAATAGAATAAAATGAATCAAGGGGACAGAGTAACCAGCCAATGCTTTATTATATATACAAAATATTCATATTATCAACAAAAAAAATGTACATCAAATTAAAAAAATGTAATAATTAATTTTGAGTAATGTACACAGAAGAAAATAATAATTAAAAAAAGGTACCAAATTACCAGAAGTTATATGGGTGAATTCGATGAGTGCTTTTCAAGATTATATGTGTTTAATTAAATAGTACAAAGGTCTAAATACAAATTGAATAGAAAAAGAAATAGTATTAAATTAATGATTGCAATTGTTGATAGAGGTAAATATGTAGTTTTATTATTTTAATTCATAAATATAACTAGTACCCACATAACTTATTTCACTTTACCCTTACAAAATTATAGATAGATTTCTTCATAAATTATGTGAGTATTAATTGGTGTAGAATTACTGGAAACACAATCAAACACCGTATAAAATTAATACATAAATAACTTTTATACAAATATTTAAAACTTACCAATCAAACATTGTATAAAATTAATACAATAAAGATAAAAAAACTGAAGTTGGGGGAATATATATATATAAAATTAATACATAACTAACTAAATTATTCATATATTAACTTCATTCCGATCCGGTGACCACTTACCCCTTAGTGGTTTGGTGGGGTTAAAATGGTATTGCATAAATTGACTTGATATCATTGCAAATCTCTTTGTTCAAACCCCTTATAATTTCTTCCAAAAATAAAGTGGGGCGGTTAACCCTGCAGCTTTATGCCAAAGAATGCCTGACGGAGCACACTGAAACACTTACTAATTTCATCACTTAAAAATTATAGCATTTTTATTATTTTAATTATTGATATTTTAATCTTTATAATATTTGACTATATTATTTTGTTTCATTTATTCTCTTTTATTTATTTATTTAAATTACTTGATTTGCTTATCTTTGAGCCAAAAAGTCTATCGAAACAAATTATCCGCTCCCTGAGGTAGGGGTAAGATCTGCATACACTCTACCCTTCCGATACAAGAAAAGTAAAAGATAGATAACTAGACAAATATTGAAGGACAAGCAACCTTTGTTAAGGAACAAAGATCTCAAATCTACAATACAACAAGCACCAAGTTCTTAGAAAGACCTCAAGGAAAATCAATTACCTCTTGCAACTCTTCTTTCTACATAAAGTCATAATGTCAAAGCTTTAGACAAACTCACCACATTCAACATCAATATTTGTTCAAAATCATCAAAATCTCATATCACAAAATCTAACATTCAAATTAAAATGAACTCTATTTATACTAACTAAAGGAAATGAAAGACTGTTACAAATATACCTTAATGAGTAAGGGTTTGTTTGGATGATCTTCCTTTCCTTAAAATCAAAGTAGAATGACCAATTTCATATCTAGCCACCTTTTTCATTCTCTTGGCCATTTTTATTCTCTCGGCCAACTTGTTCTCCCTCATCCACCCGGATCTATGATCTAAACATGGCACCCTTTTGGATTGCATCATTATTTCCTTGAAAAGGATTCGTCCTTAATCTGTAAAACTCAAGGTGTAAAGCATAGAGAAGACAAATAACAAAGGACTCTCATAGCATGAGGGTTAGTACTGTTGGAGTTAAAGTATTGAATGTGAATTGGGAAATGGGCAGCCAAATTGAAGAAAAGAGAGTTGGAAAATTTCTTTCCCAATGGTAGCCATCCTGAACAGACACCTCATCTGAACAAGTGTCTTTACACCCCTTCGCTTCGCATCTTTGACTATAATTAAAGGTCTTTTGCCTTCATTTTTGGTAGAGAATTTTTGAACATTCTGCATAATTTCAAAAATAAATAAAGATCGAGTCTCAGTAATTTGTTACTGCTCTTAGAGTTCGACAAAGTTATTGGTGTTTATACCGCCACACCATTAACAGTGTATCCGTTTACCTGGAGGAAGTAATTCAAAATCATGAGTACAGTGAGGGGATTAAATTCTTTAAGGAAATACAGAATTCCTATGATCTCGAATATTAATTATATTTTCTATTTTACTGATTTGAACACAGGACGACAACAAGCTTAAGGAATTTAATATTTGGTTATAATTTTCTCAGTGTCTATCTATTTCTGATTTTGGAGAGTAAACTTTTCTACTTTCTACTCCACTATTGAAGATTAAAATCTTCGGATTTTCTACTCCCTTTGAGATTAAAATCCTTGCAATTTTCTACTCACCGTGATTGCTGGTTTGAAGATATAAAAATTTTGCCAAGTAAATCTGATTGTTGATAATTCAGTTTGAAGATATAAAAATTTCAATGATTATTCAGTTTAGTTCTGTCAAAAGTTTTTTCAATCTGAAGAAATAAAATCTTAATCGATTGCTAACTTTTGCTGTTATTGATTAATAGATATGACAAAAATACTGACCCCATGCTTGCCTCTACAATGGAATCCTCCACCCGTGTTGTACAAACACCAAACCCGGTAGAAAAGCCCGAAAAGTTTTTGGCATCGACTTCAAACGCTGGCAGCAGAAGATGTTCTTCTATCTGAACACGTTGTGTCTGCAAAAGTTCATTAAGTAGGATAATCCCGCTCCTACCGTAATCACCTCCCGAAATGAACGGTTCTGGTGATTTGAGGCTTGAAAGCACTCAAATTTTTTATGCAAGAACTATATCCTATGATTAGAGGATGATCTGTAAATGTATACAACAATGTGAGACTTTCTAAAGAACCTGGGATGTACTAGAGAAGAAGCACAAACGGAAGATGCTTCGGATTAAAGAAATTTGTTGCAACTAAATTTCGAACTACAAGATGAAGACGACAAGCCTATTATCACACAAGTCCAAGAGCTGCAAGTGATAATTCACGATCTCCTTGCTGAAAGTATAATTCGAATTAATGCTTTTATCAAAAGTATTAACTATAGTGCTAATTATGAGTTTTTCATTGAAGGTTTGGTCAGCAATGGCAGTTTTCAAGTTGCATCCATGATAGCTACCTTTATGGAGGGACTTTAAGAATTACTTGAAGCAAAAGCGCAAGGAGATGAAGCTTGAAGATCTATAGTTCGATTAAGAATTGAAGAAGATAATAAAGCTGCTAAAGGAAAAAAGGTAAGGGAAAAATCCACACATGGAGTGCAAATATTGTTGAGACTACTCAACTAATTTCAAAAATAGAAGAAGCCGGCCAAAGAATTTTTCTAGAAAGGAAGAAATTCAAAGAACTCCACAACTGTGGAAAGATTGGACACAAGGCTGCTTGAATGCCATGCTCCAAAAAGAAAGGAAAGCAAAATAAGCTAACATGGTTGAAAGAACCATGAGATTGATGACTTCCATGCTCTATAGTGTCTAAATGCAAACCTAGTGGGGAAGCCCCATGACTGGTGGTTGACTCGAACCACTTTGACATGTTTGTACTGTCAGAGAAACATTTGCTTCCTATGCCCCAGATGGACCCAACAAGACCATGTATATGGGAAACTCACAATAGCCAAGATTGAAGGCTATGAAAAAATATTTCTGAAAATGACATCCTAAGAACTCTCAATAACGTCTCGTCATGTTCCGTAAATGAGAAAACTTAGTTTCTGCTGGTCTTCATCAAGAATGTATTTTAAGGTGTTCTGTTTCAAATCATATCAATAAGTAAGAATGATGTGTATGTAGTAAAAGGTTACCTAACTGAGGGCCTTTGCAACCGAATGTAATTGTTGTTGAAAGCAATAAAATTACAGTTTTCTTACTTATTGAGTCGAATAATTTATGGCATTCCTGTTTGGGACATGTCAATTATAAAATCTTACGTAAAATGATCAATTTGGAATTATTGGACAGTTTGAATGCAATCAATCAAAATTCTAAGTCCAGGTTGAATCTAAGTATGTTAAACATCCTTATAAGTCAATTGAAAGGAATTCAAGTCCCTTAATTCACACAGACATTTGTGACATGAAGTCAATACTATCTTGTGTTGGAAGAAGTTATTTCATAACTTTTATTGATGATAGCACGCTGCATCAGTTATGTTTACTTTACCCAAAAAGATGAAACAATTGATGCATTCAAACAATATAAAGTGAAGCTAAAACACAACTTAACAAAAAGATCAAAATGATAAGGAGGATAGGGGCGAAGGAATATGAATTCCTTGAAGAAATATGTTCAAACATGGCATTATTCATCAAACAATTGTCGCTTACTTTTTTACCACAATCTAATGGGATTGCAGAAAGGAAAAATAGAAGATTAAAAGAGATGATGAATGCTTGTTGATAAGTTCTGGTTTGTGAACTTGTGGGGGGAAAACTATTCTTACGGTTACGAATACTCAATCGAGTGCCCCATAGCAAACACATCTATTCCATACAAAAATGGAAAGGAAGAAAGCCTAACCTTGAATACATGAAAGTGTGGGGTGTTTGGCCAAGGTACAAGTTCCTAAACTCCAAAAAGGTTAAGATAGGACTTAAAACCGTTGATTGTGGGTTTTCATCGGATATGTTACAAATAGTAAAGAATATCGACCGTTCTATATATCAGAAAACCCTTGATATTCATATTAATACGGTAATGGAATCAGATAGTGCTGAATTCTTTGAATATATGTATCAATATAAACAGAATTGCAGTCGTTTAGCGAAGGATCTAAATGACCTTAAGAAGAGACAAAGGAAAGTGTTCCTAATGAGGAGAATCCAAGACGTAGCAATGTTCGCTGTCTGGATGACTACACGCAAGTGCACGTGGTCGAACGTTGTGAGTGGCTCAAGTAAGCCAAGTATCGATCCCACAGGGACTGGACTATATGGGCAAAATCTACTCAAGTGTCACCTCTATCAGAATCCTAAAATGCATAACAATGTAAAGAAAAGTTTTTATATTTTGTTATCTAATTTTATACTAAGGCTAAAATAAATATACAAGTGAGTCTGAACTATAAATGTGAGCATGCTGAGGCTAAAACGAACATGTAGAGAAATTAATTATCGATACAAATTGATTTATCTTTTTTCTCCTATTAGTCGGAACCTATGCCTATGGATTAAAACTCAAGTTTAATCCAACTTAAGAATCATGAACCTAATCTACATTTCTGTGATAAGAAGAAATCTATGCTCAGCCATACAAACCGATTCCACTTGACTAATACGACTTTCAGGTATATTTCATCTAGTAATTTCTCAATTTTCAACTAAGAAAAGATCAATATCTATTATTCCACACTTCAGGTTTGCAGGCTGCTCTGAGTGAAATGACTTTGAGGAGAGACACTAATATTGGCCAAACATTAGCGCAGTAAGAACAAGAATTAATAGAACAACCATGGAAGAAAAGATGAAAAAAACCAGATGATCAACAATTACATTTCAATACCATTGTTCCTAACCTCAGCAAGAAGTGAAATTAGCCACTCATTTGTTGATTAAACATCGTTAAATGAGTGTAAATCATACAAACAATTGAAAGAAAGGAGAAAGGGATAGAGAAACCCTAAGAATTTCGTCTCAACTGCCTGTAACCCACGTTCTTGCTCCACCTAAATGTAATTATTAAAAATGAACCTATGTCTTCTATTTATACTGTGAATTTTTCCTAATAGAAACAAGCAACGTGTCACGGAGTGCATCGTGAGCACTGCCTCCGTGACACGGTGCAAACGCGGAGGCTCTCTGGAATTTGACCCAGTTAATTATCCCCAACGTGGTACGGCAAGCAACGCGGAGCTTGCCTAACGCGGACAAGGTGGTAATGCGCACCTTCACTGGAATTTCATGTTCCAGGTAATTGGGTCCAACGTGCCACGACACGAACGCGGACCCTCTCTGAAATCCTTGCAATTAAATCTCCCGGACAGAATGCATCCGCGATGGCAGCGTGACATGGCTCCATCGCGGAGCCTCTTTATTTCTTGCTTCCCTTGGCCAATTCCTTGCTCTCGCTTCCCGAGCCCATCTCCGATTCCTCCCAACATGGATCTAGCTCCATAAAAAGTACGTTTTTCCTGCAAACAACGCTAATCATGTTGGTTAGTATAAATTCACACTTTCCTACAATTTACATGAGAATGTACAAACATTGTTGATGTAAGGCAAAACGATGCATTTGAGTATCACTTGGGCATATAAATAAGGTCACAGATCACCTACCCCACACTTAAAATCTTGTTCGTCCTCGAACAATAATCTTACACCTCATGCAATTGACACCCCATCATGGCTATTTTGTGGTCGATAATCTGAGCTACGGTTATACCGATTATTTACATAACAAACGGTCAAGAAAACATGCATAGTATCAATACTACAATGACATTAAACATATCAAGACTCCTAGTCTCAAGAATCTACTCGATATCGGCAAACTCATGCAAATTAGTCACCAAGATGTCCGACACGAATTTCATTGTTTCGTCAAGCATGTGCCCTCACATTACAAGAGAGTTTCCCCTCTTTTAACTCCACATGAACTTTGAAACATTTCATGCAGGGGCATGTGCACACACTTTTACTTCTCTCTCCCAAAAGAATTCACATGCACGTGTCATGAACCATAGGCTTGGCTCTCTAGTGTATTACTCCACTAATATAAGGACGCATGATGTAAGATCATGTAGGACTTAACGGGTTGTAATGTGTTGCGGAACTAGTATATACTGGGCTAACTAATGGCAACTAGCATCCTTAAGCGCTTTTTCAAGACATCCCATCACATTCCTGGGGCATAATTTCTTCCTCCTCCTCCTTCGAAGTCTTTCTTCATCTTTGTCCCCCACTTTAAGCACACCAGACTAAACAATAAAATTGCTCTTTACAACTTTATTTTTTAAATCTGCAAGTGCACCTTTGACTCTTTTTCTTACTTTCATCACTTTGCTTTTTCCTTTATTTTCTTTCACCATTTCACTCCTTTACACCGGTGGGAAAATTATTTTTTTCTGAGCGCTTAAGATCTTCGGATTAGATTTACGGAAATGAAAATAAAGGGTTAAGCTCGGTTTACACCTTTTCGACAAAAGAAAAAATAGGCTAAAGGCTCAATGGGCTGACTAGGATTTGACATTCGAGGTGGGTATGAAAAGAGAAAACTTTAGCAAAACAAAGAAACGCCTACATCCTTTCCTACACTACACTTCCTTCATTTCATTTCGTACACACAACTGGCAAGTTCTAGACACTTCACAATAGCACAACATTCGAGACCTCACTAGACACACATTGCACATGCTCAACTCAAGACATATTCACGTACTCTTCAATCGCCTAATTACAAGAATTCAAACATTAAGCCTCAATCACACCGAATCGAATTCTATGGCCTGGGTTCACATATGTACAAAATTGCATGCTTTCATACGAATCACCTTTTGCATTATAAACATCATGTACAACACGCAACAAGTAGAGTTTCGTAGCCATAGAGAAACAACATGCATGGACACAACCAAACAAACCCAAAATTGAAAATAAAAACTACTCCTATCGACTGCATTTCCTTAAGACGGTCGTCATCCATCCATCATAGGGAACGGTCGCTATTTACGACTTCGGTTCAATGGGACTCTTCTCAGTAAAAGAACCTAAAACAAACGCCGAGAAACCCAATCATAAAAATAATTAACGAATTTTTTAAAATTCGATGATTTCGACAAAACTATTTACACACTAGTAACAACATCCACAGCACAACAGCTTCAAAAGATATTTACAATACGAAATATACACACAAAAGCACAGGGTCACACAATTCGTTAAGCACAACCACAGAGCATTGAATATATACAAATCAAGAAAAAAACCAGCACCACCTAACTACTTCCCACCCCACACTTAAAACCGAACACTGTCCCTAGTGTTCATACAGTCAACAAAGCACAAAAGGGTGGTGAAACTCCCTGATCAATCAAAATATTCATCTTCTTCGTCAGGTGCCGCTGCCTGTCTCCTATGTCTGACTCTCCCCTGTCGTCCTCTCCGACTCTCAACATCGGAATCTCACGACGTGTCTCCCTCATTCAAGTGGGGACATCATCCACGGGCTCCACAAAAAAGCTGGCCCCACCCGACCTAGAGCCCTGGCATTTTCGCCGAAAGGGTGCAGTTCATAGGCCGAGCTGCCACAGCTCATCCTCTGTCACCGGCTCCTGCCTATGCGCAGCCGGAGCATCTCGCATCCCAACATGCGGCTGGTGTATCGATCATCCCGAGCATGTCACCATTAGTTTAAGAAATGGCCTGTGAGTGGTGTCGAGAGTGCCTGTCTTTGTGACATCCACGGCACGCCTCTCCATCTGCGGGATATAGTCCAGGGCCTCTTCCTCCACATCCAAGTCCCTCAGGAACGTGGTCAGTACACCCCAAAACCCGTACTGCGCCCTTGATGCAAACGGGCTCTCTTTATGGCGGATATGATCACCGCCCCAACATGATCTCCAGCTCCTTCATCAGGGCATACACCAGGCATGACCTGGGTGACATCTGTCATGTGCACCCCCGAAATATGCAGGAACACACTATCTTCAGCCAGACCCCGGCTTCCCTGCTCATCCGCGGAGTAGGCAATGTCTGATGGTAGCCTTCCGCCTGCTCCAGCGTGTTAATGAACGGGCTCACACAATGTGCGTCTGATATCCGCGTAAGGTGGAGTGATATTCAGCTGCTGGAGCACATGGGAATTAGTGTTCGCGCCCCAATATGGCATTCGTGTGATGAGGCTCAAGGGTGAAAATCTGGCCCCTTATTTTGATGGTGTGACTGCGGAGCGTCGGGTTCCAATTTGAATAGAACTCCCGAATCAAGTGCAGATTGCACTCCTTGGGCTCGTCAAAGATGAATCTCAGTCTGGCAGTGTCAATCCGGTGGACTATTCGAGGGAACCCCGTGCTAATGGCTCCCTTGCAATGTGCTCCTCAGTGGAAGTACTTGCCCTCCTTATGCTTTGTACACCATTTCTTCCCTTCCTCCGTCACCCATCGGGTTCCGTATTGGCGGCGTTGGCTGCGTGGAACCACTGGTGCTGCTGGGACTGGCTGCTCTCGCCTCGAGGCCTTTTTCTTCCTGGCGCCCGACGTAGATGCGCCTTTCTCCCTTTGTCTTGCCTCGGCCGATATCGTTCCCCACAAACAGATCAGACCGTCCCAATGTCAGTCAATTTTATAATTAGCTTCGACTAAGGTTGGGTTAGGCTAGGCCACCCCACACTTAGTCTTCAGCCACAATTGGCGCCGTTTATTGCAAGAACATATTTATTTCTAATTTACGTAACAAAACAAAACAAAAACAACAACCAACATGCCTTGTACATTCAGAGAATTCGACGGTATAAATTCCATTGTACTACTCAGACTGCATATCTAATCACACATTACCATCGACCAATTTTATACAAAGCACTTAGTAATGAAAAAGAAAAAAACGCAAAACTATTTACTCACAAACCTATGCAATCCACCCTTTTCTTGCATATTATAATTTCACTCCCCAAAATCCGTCGGTCTTTTAACATATTAACATACAATACGACTCAACTCATCTCACCCAACATATACAAAAACCAACAAGAATTACAATTCAACTAGCTTTTCCCTTTTTCCATGTTCAATTTCAAGCCCTAGTTGACAATTTTAAAAAATTCGATCAAGCTTATGTCTATGTCGGTTCATGCAATTGCAATGATGTTATGAACATTCATCAACAATAACTTGAATGAATTTAAGCTCAATTTCTACCTAGGGTAAGGTTTACTCATACCTCATGCTCAAAATCGAAAAATTCAACCAAAATTGAGATAGAGTTGATGAACATACCTTTAATTCGATGATCGGAAGAAAATCCGGCGAAATTTTGTACCCAGGTCTGTGGCACGTTGAGGAGAGGGAATTTTTGGGAGGGTTGTCGTGAGGGGATGAAAATGAGAGAAAATGGTGGGAAATCGGGGTTAAAAGTGGGGATTTCACGCGGGTTACCCGCACCCGGTGTGACCAAGCGAATAACATTTCAACGTGTCAATACGGAGGGTAACGCTGAGTGCCCTCCGCGGACACGGTTATCGCGCAGGCGTTCTGAAATTTATAAAATTCCAGAATTGCCTTCAACGTGTCACGGAGGGTAACACAGAGGCCCTCCTCCGTGACATGGAGCCATCGCGCGGTGCTCATCGTTTTGCCACTTTTAATTTTTTATCTTACTTACCTCATTTTTTTCCTTTGCGATTATTTGCCTTTTCCCTTCCGCCGATCAACCTGGAAAATATTTTACTTAAAGAAATCAATAATTCAGTGAAAAGTATGTGTAAGGAGGTTTGAAACCACACAAACATAATATTATTATATTTATTACATATATAGCTTTTTTCTTCTTTTTTTTCTTCTTTTTTCTTTTTTTTTCTCAGACAAACATATAACAATAAATTCACGAGCGCCTCTGTGCAAAGACTGGTTTACCGTCGCGGCTCGACGTCATTTACACTACTCTGCCCTCTAGGCAGACGCTTCTCACAAACCCGTCCTCACCCTTGTCGCTTACCCCTGTCAGGGGGCGTCCCATTAACTCTCGAGACTTAACGCTCGAGCAACATCAGCTTGCTATTAATGTTGATCACCGAGGAGTTCCTCGTACACGGCCGGGAGCTTGCGGCCTTGTACACATCGAACACCTCCATCTTGTCGTGTGCCTGCATAGTGAGCTGCCCTGCAGCTACAACTATTAGCGCTTTCCTTGGTTGCCAAAAAGGGACGCCCCAAAATAAATGGGACTTCCATGGCTCGTGCTCGAAGTCCAGCACAATGAAATCTACCGAAAGATTAGGAGCCGATTCTGTACCCAGCACGTCCTCCACAATACCGTCTGGTCTTGCCAAGGAACGATCCGCGAGCTGTAAGACCGTTGTTGGTCTAGGACTCCCTAGCCTCAACTTCTGAATAACAGGTCGGCATCAAGTTAACGCTCGCTCCCAAATCACATAATCCACGAGCTCAGATACTTTGCCCTATTGTAATCTGAATGGTAAGGCTCCTAGGGTCCTTGAGCTTTGTGGGGCATTCGGTTCTGTATCCGGGAAGTGCACTCTAAGAGCCACCGTGGCATACTCCGTCAACCTACTTTTTTTCACCACGATGTCCTTAATGTAATTTTGTACTTCAGCACTCCTGCAAAAACATCGACAAGAGGTAAGTTAATGTGTACCTACACCTCCATGAACTTTTGAAACACGCCCTTGTGTTTCTTTAAACGCTGAGGAAATCTGGGGTGGAGGTCTCTCTGGGTTCAGCATCCTTTTCTTCCCCTCTCTTCACTTTGCTTCCTCTCCGATTCTGCTGCTCCGACTGTTGAGGTGGTCTTCTGGTTCCACCTCCTGCTGCAAACTACTCCTTGTGGTCACTACATTCACTCGCTTGGGGTTGGGGTCCGTCGGGAAGTCCTCCTCTAGGCCTGGTGTTTTGGGCTCCAGCAAATTGCCCAAACTGGTACTCCAGCGCCTTGGTAGCTAACTGATTATTCTTAACATCGGCTGCCAATTTAACATAGTCAGCCTGCAATTGAGCTTGGTTAGCTATCATAGTCTTGAACATCTTCTCACGTCATGAGGGTGGTGGAGGAGGGGCATTGTTGTTTCGTATCGCGACTCGATAGTTCTGCATTGTCTCCTCCTTGATTCCTTTGTACCCCTGACTCGAACTCGCCCGATGGTTGTTGCTACCCCAAGAGAAATTTGGGTGATTCCTCCAGTTAGAATTGTAGTTGTTACCATATTGCTGGTGATTATTCCTTTGTGCATTGCCGACAAAGTTCACCGAGTCAGATTTGCCCACAACACTAAACTGAGTGTTCATTACCTCGGCACACCACACCAAAACCGCTGCACCGCATTCACCGGGGCCATGATCGATTTATGCCTCATGTTACCGAAGTGGGTGTTGAGTTGATCTGCAAATGCAGCTATCTGTGCAGCGATAGTTGTAAACCATCCACTTCTAAGACTCCAGCTGCTTTCCTGCTCCTCCCTTGAAGAGTCCGCATCTCCACTCCGGATTTCCCGCGAAATACGATTCAACAAAGTATACAAACATCATAAGTCTTTTCTAATGCTTGTCCCCGGCTGCAGTCCAGTGCATTTTTGTGTGGGGTTCCAAACCGTCAATAAAAGTGCACCAGCACATCATTGGATTGGTGGTGATGAGGACAACCTGAACAGCGATTTGACCTCTCTCCCAAGCTTTCTGATACAGATTCTCCTTCACTCTACTTAAAACTTAGAATTTGACTTCTAAGTCTTGCTGTTTTACCGGATGGAAAGAATCGGATCAAGAACTTCTTTGCAAGATCATCCCACGTGGTTATAGAATTTGGTGGCTCAACTTTCAACCACCTTTTGGCTTCTCCCCAAAAGTGAAAATGGGAACAATGTAAGCCTGACATAATCTGTTGACACTCCAGCCAGCTGGGAATGTAAGGCTACTATCTCACAAAAATTTTGAAGATGTTGTTGTGGATCTCGTGAGGGAGACTCGTGAACTGCCCGCTTGTGTGCAACAATTGCACCATGCTCTGTTTAAGCTCGAACCTCCTCCTGGCTCAGGCTTCAGAAGCTGAGATTGCTAGCATGTGGGATTGCCACTGCGAACCGGCCTAGCTGCCATTTCCTCGAGCACTGAACACTGCCCACACGAGTGATGGATTTTGTGGTTGCTCCAAGATTGTTTGTCCGAGCAACTCCAGTTTTCTCTAGAGCTTTCCGTTGGCGATAGAATTGTCTTTCCGGCTCTTAAGGATGGATTCACTCAGTTTCTTGTCTCTTGCCAGTGTTCAACAGAATCTGTTATCTGCAAAATACATGCTAAGACCAAGTTGTCAACACTAATATAAAGAAATAGCAAACTAACACTTTAAGAAAAAATAATTTCTGCCAATTGCCAGCCTCGCACAAACGCAAAAACTTGTTCGGCTGTCTGGATGACTACATGCAAGTGGACGTGGTCGAACAAGTAGTGCGCTCAAGTAAGCCAAGCATCGATCCCACGTGGACTGACTACGGGGGCAAAATCTACCAAGTGTCAATTTATCGTAACTCTAAAATTCGTACAACAATGTAAAGAAAAGTTTTTATATTTTGTTATCTAATTTTATACTGAGGCTAAAATAAATATACAAGTGAGTCTGAACTATGAATGTGAGCATGCTGATGCTAAAACGAACATGTAGAGAAATTAATTATCGATACAAATTGGTTTATCTTTTCTCCGGTTGCTAGTCAGAACTTATGCCTATGGATAAAACTCTCGTATTTAACCCAACTTAAGAATCATGAACCTTCCACCTACATTTCTGTGATAAGAAGAAATTCATGTTCTAGCCATACAAAATCGATTCCACACTTGACTAATACGACTTTCAGGTATATTTCTATCTTGAAGGTAAATCAATTCTCAATTTTCCCAAACAAAGAACAGATCATATCCTATTAATTCACATCTTCCAGTTTCGTGCTCTCTCGAGTGAAACCGACTTTTAGATATACATTAATATTGGCCAAAACATTAACGCAAAGAAGAACAAGAATTAATAGAACAACCATGGAAGAAAAGATGAAACTGATGATCAACAATTACATTTCAATACCATTGTTCCAACTCAGCAAGAAGTGAAATTAGCCATTCATTTGTGGATTAAACATCGTTAAATGAGTGTAAATCATACAAACAATTGAAAGAAAGGAGAAAGGGATAGAGAAAAACCCTAAGAATTTCGTCCTCAACCGCCCGTAACCCACGTTCTTGCTCCAATCTACCAGAATTATTAAAAATGAACCTAAGTGTTCTATTTATACTGGTGAGAATTTTTCTTGGAATAACAGCAACGTGTCACGGAGTGCATCGTGGAGCACCGCCTCCGTGACATGGTGCAAACGCGGAGGCTCTCTCGGAATGGCTGTCCAGCTAATTATCCCCAACGCACGATAAGCAACGCGGAGCTTGCCCAGCGTGACACGGTGCGAACGCACCTTCATTGATGTCAAGTTCCAGGTACTAGGTCCAACGCCACGCACGAATGCGACCTCCTCTCTGAAATCTCATACCAATCTCCTGACGTAATGCATTCGCGATGGCGCTGCGGACACGGCTCCATCGCGGAGCCTCTTTATTTCTTGCTCCCTTGGCCACCCCTGCTCGCCCTTCGAGTCCATCTCCGATTCCTCCCAACATGCATCTTAGCTCCATAAAAAGTATGTTCTTCCTGCAAAACAACGCTAATCATGTTGGTTAGTATAAATTCACACTTTCCTACAATTTACATGAGAATGTACAAACATTTTTGGATAAACAAGGCAAAAACGATGCATTTGAGTATCACTTGGGCATATAAATATGCCCAGATCAGAAAACATCAAAGGACTTCTTCTTTTTTTGGATCAGGTTTTCTAACATTTTTGTTGGAAAATGAGCCTCAACTTTTCAAGAAGCTTATGACTTCTTCTCTAGATCTCAATATTAGAAAGAGGCAGTCAATAGTGAAATTGAATCTGTAATGAATAACCATACATAGAAATTGGTTGACCTTCCTCCAGGGAACAAATCATTAGGTTGTAAATGAATTTTTAAAAGGGAAGTTAAAGATGATGAAACTATTGACAAATACAAAGCAAGACTTGTAGTCAAAGGGTTTAGATAAAAAAGGTCTTTATTACTTTATCTACTGTCGGTAACCAAGATTACATCCATTCGGGTGTTAATAGCGTTAGCCGTTGTATATAGTCTTGAAATCCATCAAATGGATGTGAAAACAACCTTCTTAAATGGAGATCTGGAGGAAGAAATTTACATGGAACAACCTGAATGGTTTGTAGTTCCTAAAATGAAAAAGAAAGTGTGCTGACTTGTAAAATCCCCGTACGAACTAAAACAAGCACCAAAACACTATTATGCAAAATTTGACCAGACTACATTGTCAAATGGTTTCAAGATTAATGAATGTGATAAATGTGTTTACATTAAGAACATTCAAAATCAAGTTATCATTGTTTGCCTATATACAATGACATGTTGATAATGAGTAACAACATTGCTAATGTTAATGCTACCAAGCATATACTTTCTAGTAAACTTGAGATGAAAGACTTAGAGTTAAGGATTTGATATTGGACATTAAGATTCACAAAACTCCTGAAGGTCTAGCATTGTCTTAGTCCATTAAGTATCCAAATAGTACTTGAAAATTTAAGTATTTGGATTTTAAAATTGCAAAGACACCAATTGATGTGAATCTTGCTCTTCTAAGAACAGAGGTGAAAGTAAGTCTAATTGGACTGTGCAAAAATATTAGAAGTTTGATGTATATCATGAATTGTACATGATCAAATATAGCTTGTAACATAAGCAAACTTAGTGGATACACAGTAATCCCACCGCAGTCATTTGATAGCTAGTGAAACATCTTGCGTATTTAAACATATCAAAACTTTGCTTGCATTACGACAAGTATCCAGTAGTTGTTGAAGGATATTGTGATGCAAATTGGATCATTGGATCAACTAAAACTAAATCCACAAGTGAGTATGTGTTTACCATTGGTGGAGGAGCATTGTCTTGGAAGTCATCCAAACAAACATGTATATTGCTTCGCTCAACAATGGAGTCTGAATTTCATAACTTTAAACAAGGCTGGTAAAGAAGCTGAATGACTCAGGAATTTCCTAGAAGACATTCCACTCCATTCTAGCCCAAACTGTTGGCTCATATGTATACATTGTGATAGCCAAGCAACAATCGGTTATCAAGTGCAATGTATAACGGAAAGTCTTGTAACATACGACGAAGACACACAACACCATTAGATAACTACTTGCGAAATTATCACAATTAACTATGTAAAGTCAAGAGATAATGTGTCAGATCTACTTACAAAAGGCCTAATTAGAGAGGCAGTTGAAAGATCATCGAAGGGAATAGGACTATGGCCGAGACAATCATCATGGCGGTAAATCTACTTAGAAGACTCGGAGATCCTCAAGAACTAGGTTCAAGGAGATCAAACAAAATCGCGCTGATGAAAGTTCAACATTGTCAAAATAACTTTTGGTTCATTCTCATAATGAGACAATGTTCAGTAACAAGGATAAAGCACTAAAGACTTTTTTTAATAATTTTTAAGTTTGGATACATGGTATGTCAAATGGTGTATATAATGGATAACCACATTTAGAAATTACCTATATGAGGCTAAGCCCCTTTCAAGGAGAATTGCAAGGCCAATTCTCTACGCACTTATAAAACCAGGCTGTGTTCATGGCTGAAACGAACAAAAAAAATGAGAACATAAGTGTTACACCCCGTAAAAGTTAACGAATAATAAGCGTACGCATAGATTTGATATGAAAAAGAGAGTACGACACGTAGAGAAGCCTCGAAGTCAGGTCGAACGAGGTCAGGCCGCACGGGGCCAGCGCGATGCACCAGCACCTTGGCGCCCTGCAGTGCGGCGCCAGCCCCCCTGGCGCGTTGAGGGGCGCGACGCGGGGGTGAGGGCAGCTCGATGGGCGGCGCGACGCGCCTCGCCACCGTCCAAATATGTATATAAGGCCTCCTTGTCTTATTTTATTTCATCTTTCAATAGTGCACATGGACAGAGAGGAGGGAAAGCGAGGAATTCATCCAAATTTCGCCCGTTACGCTATGAAAACTCCGTCCAAATCCAAATTAACTCCGAGTATTGAAGTTTAAGGCCATAGAGAGAATCGGCTCTCGAGTTATTTTCATGAAATTTGCCCGGTGAATTGCTCGCCCCGCCGAGCCAAAGTCGTCAGAATTGCGCCAAACTAATTTCTATACGATCATAGGCTTCAAGTAAGCATTTCTCCCTTCTAGACTTTTGAGAAATAACGAGTTTTCGACCGTGTTCGGTTATTATGTTGAAATATAGTTAATTTTATATATAAAGTTTTCCTTTTCGCTGAATTTGCATTAAACTAGTCCTATTCTCCTAGTAACACGTTCTCAGTTGGGAAGAGCTGTTGAATACGAATTGGAACTTACCAGCTAATCAGAAACCAACGATTGAGGTATGTTAAGACCAATCCTTTCGCAAGGCTAGTTCCTATAGCATTGTAACTCGCCCAAATCCTAGTAAGAGAATCAAAAGTATGTAATCATGAATAGTTGTTGCTATTAGCTGAGAACAGCAATGCGTTTTGCTTGGGGTTTGACTTGCCTGTATAGCCCTCCATGACCAAATCCAGGGTTATTAGCTGCCGACGCCCGCCAGGGGCGAGATGAGGTCGCCTAGAAAGAGCGGCATGCCTTCTCAAGGAGGGACGAATATGGGGTCACAGGTCCTTATGCAGGAGCCCATTCCCATGGCTGGACTATTATACGCCGTATCAGCACCAAATCCCCCACTGAGCTGGTGCCCGGGGGTGGCATATCAGAGTCCACTGGACTCGTACATGTTTGCGCCAAGCCGAGCAGGCTCAGCTTGCAGACCTAGAGGACTGGTAGGATGGCTATAGTTACCAGTTGACCCATTATTACCTTATTAGGGGTATATAGATTGAAGTGTACTGCCAGTGGCTCATGGGGCCCCATATTGTTCTTGCGGTCGGGTTGTACCTTCCGCTTACGGGGCCAAAGGTTCTTGTTTGCTTTATCCATTAATAGACTAGATAATAAAGAATCCATCTACTCAAAGGAATCATCTTTCTTCACTCCTTTTCGCTTTATCTTTATATTTAGTTATTTCCATATGGTCTTACATACTCCGCATGTTGTACCGATTGCCCTTTGGGGCGCTCGCATTACTTGCCTGCAGGTACGGGATAGACGAGGAGTAGATCCCCTTCTTAGATTCCACCAAGGATTAGCAGAAGAGTTGGCTCCTTTTCCTGAGCTTATAAAGAAGGTTTACTTCTTTTGATTGTTTAATTTATAGGACGGCCCTGCTCCCGACTCATCATATTATTTTTAGAGGCTTGCGTATTTGTTTCTATTTCCCGTGGTTAGCTATTGTTGGTGTGGGGGCCATAGTTTTATCTCGTGGTTGCCGCGTGGCCCTCGCTTAGCTGATACTTAGCCTTGAGCTATAGCTGCAGTTTAGCACCGATTTAAGTTTCACCATAACTAGACATCATGGTGGCTTTGTTGGCCCGCATAGGACTCCCCCCATGTTTCTGTGTTAGCTATTTTCCTGTGACAGGTGGCTATAAGGCCTTATCGGTCTGGGGCCGTATTTATAGCCGATATAGCCCATTATTTTCTTGATTCTATAGTTATTATTAGCCCTACACCAAGAGTGCTTAGGCTCACCACCACCCGCAGGGCACTGTGTGCCGCCATACCTCCCATGGTGGGGCGTACAAACTGGTATCGCAGCAGGTCGTATCTCAGGGCAGTCTGCAAGCCGTGCTAAGTAGAATCTAATCTATGGATGTGTTGTGCACTAGCATAGTTTGTGTGGAAGGAGGCTATGAGGCATGATAGATGGTTACTCTTCTTTCTTATCCAAATGTGCTAGAGCTGTACGATATAGGGCCTAATCCCTAAGCTTACCATATTCCTTTTGCCTACGTAGAAATATCGGACCTGCGACACCCCAGACTGGCAAGAGATTAGACGCAGCAAGAGAGGGCATCAGCATGGTGCCCTAGTTAGAGTCAGCCTGATCTAAGGGTGACAGGGAGGTTTCATCCCATCTCCCTGCAAAGATTCTCCACCACGCTAGGAGCGCTTGAGCGGCAAATGTGTCAGCACCCTCCAAAAGTACCTAGTACGATACCAACTGATTAGGAGGTTAGAGCATGTTATTCTAGCTCAGATGATGACCACAACGTCAGCCCGTGGTATCGGTGGTTGCAGAATCTTCAAGAGGGCCTGGTAGCTCAGGGTCCAAGAGTTCTTTGCACCGAGTCCCCACACCACCGAGATAGATCGAGATGAGGACCTCAGAATTTCTTGAACCGCCAGAAGGAATTTTCGTGGTAATGCATGCCACCTCATAAAATCAGTGGAGTTAGCAGTGGTTTTGGTTGAGGACATTACAGCATCATGGTACGAGAGTTGGGAAAGGTCTCGAGGTAGAGATGTTCCCTCCGACTTGGCCCACTCTTCTTAGAGGCTTTTAGATCATTATTTTCCACTGAGATCTGCTGTGCCAGGTAGATCAATTTTTTGACTCGGAGTAGGGGGTTCGATGAATGTTTGAGAATATGCTATGAGATTCGATTCCTTGGCCCTATATGCACCAGCCTTGTGGATACTATGCCGCCTAAGGTGCACCGTTCATTATGGGGATGAATCCGTAATACGGAGACCTGTATCGTAGCTACCTTACGAGAGGACATGGATATTGCCTGTTTAGGCATTTGGCCAGAAGATTGAGGATCTGGCAGCGACAACGAGGATAGAGAGGGCAAGCCAGAGCAGCGTCAGTAAGACTAGACCCAGTGATATGCAAGTATTTGAGTCACAGGGTGGACCTAGACCGCTATTATCGCACAGCACCTGCACCCCCACCTCCACAACAGCAGCAGGGGAGCAGGTTTGGTCGTCAGTGACATCGAAGGCCTGACGAGAGCTCGCACGGTCAGCAGGATCATAACAGTAGAGGGGGTCGGAGCAGAGTAGATTTACTGTACCACTTTTCCCTATTTGCAAATCAAGCGCCCCGGGGCATGCGGTATGGTTCTACGACATGTTATGCATGTGGAAAAAGAGGGTCATCGAATTAGGGACTTTCCGCTCGAGGTCAGGGCGATCAGGATCGACAGGATAGATCTTCAGTGGGTCACGTGCCCCAACCCTCCAGCATGGCGCAGTTCTCGCCCACTGCAGAGGCCAAGGTAGATCAAGGGCCTCCGCTTAGGTACCGATCCAGATTGCACATATGCTTTACTGGGGTGACAGGAGTCAGAGTTTTCGCCGAATGCTGTGACAGTTATGATGGACATTTTCTCATTCGTGTGTGCTTTGATAGACCCAGGTTCCACTTTTTTATCGTATGTTACAATCGTTAGTGGCCCAAAGTTGGCATCACGTCAGAATTACTTCGGCAACCCTTTACAATGTCTACCACCATCGGTGATTCCATTATAGCTAAAAGGGTCTATCGAGGGTGCAGGGTAGAGGTCGTTGGTCGCTTACTCCCTTAAGCAGATTTGGTAGAATTAGAGATGAATGATTTCGATGCAATTGTGGGGTATGGATTACTAGCTCCATGTTATGCCAATGTAGAATGCTGGACCAAGATTTTTCGATTCCACTTTCCCCGGGAGGCACAAATACGGGAGTGGAAAGGTAGTACGGCCATGCTGAAAGGTAGGTTTATTTCCTATCTTTGGACGAAAATTGATAGCAAAGGGATGTATTTATCATATTGTCGCGGTCCAGGATGTCTAAGAATTTCAACTCTTCGCCCATTTCAGTGGTCAATGAATTTCCGTGATGTATTCCTAGATGAACTCCCGAGTATTCCCCCGTAACAGGAAATCGACTTTGCACCGACTTATTACTGGGTACATAACCTATATCTATTCCTCCGTACCGGATGGATCTTACTGAGCTCAGAGAATTAAATGGGCAGTTGAAAGATCTGTTAGATATGCTTTATCAAGCCGAGTACTTCATGGGTGCGCCGGTTTATTTGTGAGAAAGAAAGATGGCTCCCTCCGCATGTGTATAGATTATCGGCAACTGAATAAAGTCACTATAAAAAATAAGTACCCGCTTTCCAGAATAGATGATTTGTTTGATCAGTTACAGGGTGAAGTGTTTTTCCAAGATTGACTTAAGATTGGGGTACCATCGTATTCGAGTTCGTGAGAGAGATATTCCAAAAATCGCCAGACTCGATATGGCCACTTTGAATTTCTAGTCATGTCCTCTGGGTTGACAAATGCCCAACGGTGTTCATGGACTTGATGAACAGTATTTTCAGGTCGTATCTGGACTTGTTTGTGATAGTATTTATTACTGATATTCTGGTGTATTCCGCTTGTAGCGTAACACTGGGACTACGACACAAAGGCTCCGCATTGTCGAGATCACGCTTATATGAAAAAATTTTCATGTGAGTTTTGGCTGAAACGCTGGGCCTTTCCGGGTCATGTTGTGTCGTGGCCGTATCCAGGTAGACTCCCGAAAAAGATTGAGGCGGTTAAAACATGTCCTAGGCCGACAACTCCAACCGAAGTACGCAATTTCTTAGGATTAGCCGGTTATTGTTATGAGGTTTGTAGAAGAGTTCTCTACTCACAAGACCCTTGACCAAGTTAACTCAGAAAACAGCCAAATTTCAGTGGACTAAAGAATGTGAACAGATTTTCAAGGAGTTGAAAATAGACCGACATTAGCACCTCGTATTAGCTTTTGCCAGATAGGTCAAGGTGTATGCCGTGAATTGTGATGCTTCAAAGTCGGGTTAGGATGTGTTCTGATGCACCATGGTAAGGTAATTGCTTACGCGAGACAACTAAGGAAGCATGAACAAAATAACTACCCCGCCCGTGACCTGGAATTAGCCGCGATCATCCATGCCTTAAAAATATGGAGACACTATCTGTACGATGTTCATGTAGATAATTTTTACTGACCACAAAGACTCCAGTATATCTTCACCACAGAAAGAGTTGAATCTATGCGCCGCTGCTGGTGAATTATTGAAAGACTTTGATGTAAATATTTTGTATCAACCAGAAAAGCCAATGTTGTAGCAGATGTCATCAGTCGCAATCTATGGGGAGTTTAGCATACCTAAGGCCAGAACAGCGGAACTAGCTCGAGAATTACATTAGTTCGCCAATTTGGCCGCTCGTATAGTAGATTCAAGAGACAAGAGGGCGCATCCAGAATATTGTAGTGTTATCATTGGTTGTAGAAGTGAAAGAGCGGCAGTATGAAGATCCTAACTTAGTTCAACTCAGGAGTAAATCTCAGCAAGGGGAAGTAGCAGATTTCATGTGGTAACTGAGATGGAGTTTTGAGGTATAGGGCGCCTTATGTGCCGGATGCGGCAGACTTCGTCAGCAGATTATGAGCGTGGTACATTATTTTCGATTTCTCTTCATCCAGGTTCAACGAAGATGTACCATGATATAAAAGAAATTTATTGGTGGCTGGGGATGAAAAGAAGGTAGCAGAATTTGTGGCACAAATGTCCTAACTGCCAAAGGAAGGCTGAACATCAAAAACCCGGTGGATTGACACAAGAGATAGCAAAGTGCTCTATGTGGGAAATGGGAGGCGATTAATATGGACTTTGTAACAGTTACCCCGTACTAGGCGTAAAGTTTGATTCTATTTGGGTAATCGTTGATAGGTTGACGAAGTCAGCTCATTTTCACAGGAAGGATGCCTTCGCCCGAAGACTATGCGTAATCATATCATAGAAATAGTACGATTGCATGGTGTTCTAGTATCACTATTTCTAACAAAGGGGCACAATTTACAAAGAAATTTTGGCAATAATCCTTCTAGAAAGGTTTGGGGACACAGGTTAACCTGAGTACAACCTTTCATCCTCAGACAAATGGGCAAGCAGAATGCACAATTCAGATGCTTGAAGACATGCCAGGTGCGTGGTTAGACTTGGAGGCAACTGGGATGAGCACTTGCCACTTATTGAATTCGCGTACAACAACAATTACCATTCAACAATTCAGATGGCGCCTTATGAAGCCTTATATGGAAGGAAGTGCAAATCCCCAATTGTTGGTTCGAGGTAGAGAATCGGTATTGATTGGGCCAGAAATTATTCACCAGTCAAGAGAAGGTGAAACTTATCGTAGAATCATTTATTAATGCTCGTAGCCGCCATAAGTTCTATACTGATGTGCGTCGGAGGAACTTAGAGTTTGATGTAGGTGAATGGGTATTCCTAAAGGTTTTGCCTATGAAGGGCGTGATGAGATTTGGTAAGAAGGGAAAGCTTAGTCCAAGGATTATTGGACCGTATCAAATCCTGAGGGTAGGCTAGGTGGCTTATGAGCTAGATCTTTCCTTTAGAATTAGAATCATCCACCCAATTTTCCATGTGTCGATGCTACGAAAGTGCATAGGATATCCCTCCCAAATCGTGCCAGTTGAGGATGTCCAAATCAGGGAAGACTTAGCTTATAAAGAGGTTCCAGTAGCTATATTGGATCGGTAGGTTCGCAGGCTGAGAACTAAAGATGTCGCTTCTGTTAAAGTATTGTGGAGGAACTTAAATAGAGAAGAAATGACTTGGGAAGCTGAAGACGATATGGAGAACCGATAATCATGCGCGTACGGGTCGTGCAAGTAATATAGTGGCTCTTTAAGAACCGGATTGTCGAACCCACGTGAGACTGACCCATTCCTCTAACTATCCATTTCTAGTGTGATCTTAAATATCTAAAGTGTTATGATAGACATTTTCGATTTAAGAATAATTAAGTCTAAGTTTCAATAACGAAATATTCTGAAATTACCTAGGAGCAACATAGAGTTAAAACCAGATAATCATGCGGAGCCTACGATTTGCAATGGAATAAGCATGGAAACTATCAATTGTTATTTCACATAATTAGAATTTGCAGTGTTCATGGTTTTTCGAGCCTCTAAACACGCAATCTAGCCTCACTGCACGGCCAGAGCGAGGAGTTTAATTTTCTAGTCGCGGGCAATCAATTATGTTGTGGTTTACGGGGGAAATGATTAGGACTAAAAGTGTCTAACCATTTAACTCAACTTAGCCTCACAACTACTTTGTTGAGTGGTGATGTGACACCCTCAAGTTGGTCTTTCATAACCCCGTGTGTCGAATCCGCTACGGTGTTAGGTATATTTCTATCCAAACACGGAACCTCTCCTGAGATTACAATCATGCTCCTCACATTCTCATGTCCCGTTTTAGGTAATGCCTTCTTTAGCTATTACCTGCTAACAAATATGCTTTCATGGTGATCAACTGTAAAAACAACCAACAAATCAGAATACAAGACGAAACACAATCAATAACTTACTCCAAAACAATTTCATAAAATCACAATCATAATCCATGGCTTCAACCCTAGAGGAAGGGTTCTAGCCATCATGTTCGTAAAACTCTCTACACTACTATTAATCTACTCCTAAACTACATACTTACACGATATTGGTAGATGAGAAGGGAATTTGGCAACCCTAGATGAGTTCTCTTCCACTTCTCCCTTCACTCCTAGGCAGTTTTTCAGAATAAAATCGTGACCAAATGGAATTAGGAGCTAAGGGTCCTATTTATAGTAAATGAACGTGCTTAATTGTGCCTATCATGAAACGGCTCCGTGTCATGGAGTGTATCGTGAGCACTACACTTCCGTGACACGGAGGCATCACGAAAGCTCACTGGAACAACACGTGAGAAATCCCAACTCGGCAGCACCCTGCCGCGTTGGCAGCTTGGCACGCTGCTTGGCAGCGCAAGGTCTGTCGCGCAGCCAGCCTGCCGCGGCACGTTGCAAACGCGCAGGTGGGTTGTTGTGGGCGGCCTGCTCTGCCGTGGCACGCATGACGTGCGCAGGTGGGCTGTTTTGTGCCTCCTCGCCGACGCTCGCGCGGTTCATTCCGCTTCAAGCCTCTACTTTACCAACTCATGGATTAGCTCCTCAAAAGTCATCAAAACCTACAAAACAAAGGCTAATCATGTTGGTTGTGCTACATATCTTCACATTTATATAAAAATCACATGAAATGTATAAAATAACTTAGACAACACGACTACACTTAAGTTATAAAGCGCATCATGGGCATGATATTTTGCCCGTGATCACAACCCCACACTTAAAGACTTGTTCGTCCTCGAACAACCTTTTACATTATCATGCATATGGAGAATCGCACATAACTAATTTACAAGATAATTCAAGCTACGGCTATAATGATTACGTAAGATACAAGTTAAAAATAGAGCAATGCAAATTAAATCAATGATGAAATGAAGTACAACTATGTTAAGACTCTTAACCTCAAGAATCGACTCAATCTTAGCAAACTCAGTAATCTTACTAATTAAGAAATCCCACATGAATTTTATCCTTCATTAAACATGTGCCCTCACGGAAAGAGAGTTACCCCATCGCACGCAAAAACAATTTTTACATCACAACATGTAAAGTACATAAATAGAATTACACTCACTACAAAGAATTCACATGCATCATGTCATGACCCATAAGCTTGCCCTCGTGTTTTACTCCAATAATTTAAGGATGTATGAATGTAAATTCAAGTAGGACTCTTGTAGGTTGTAATGTAACTCAGGTACAGATTCATTATGGCCGGTACAGTAATTATCTTTTCCTAAGCGCTTTTAATCCATCACGCCCTCAATTGTGAACTTCCCTTCCTTACTTCACCTTTTATCCCTTGGTAATTTTCTTTTCCTCTTTTTGTTTCCCCTTTTAGCACTTTGACTTGTCAAAAGGAGTTTTATAAGTAACTTTTCATTAAATTATTTTCTTACTCCTAATAGTGATCAGCACACTTTACACAAGTGCAATTCCTTGTCCTTTCTAACTCAACTTGCTACTTTTCATTTCTTTTCATTCTTCTCACTCCTTTACTCTTTCGCATTTTTCTTCAAGCGCTTAGGAGCTTTGGGTCAAATTGCTAAGGTTAATGAAAGAAAAGGACTAAGCTTATGTTGCAGCTATCAAAGAATAGGCTCAAGGCTCAACGGGGCTAACTAGGATTAATTTTTTTCAAGGTAGGTAAAATGAGGGATAAAATTTAGGTTAATTCAAAGAAATGCCTAAATCATCTCCTACAATTCACATCCTTCATTCCGTTTCATACACACACCAGGCAAGCTCTAGACAATCCACAACAGCATAGAATACTCAAAAACTCCATTCATGGCACATGCTCAATTCAAGACACACATTCAGCAGACTCTATCAGCTAATCACAAGAATTCAAAATTAAGCTTCAATTATAATGATTCAAATTACAAGAGCCTAAGTGTCTCAATCCAAAGTTATACATCGTGATGCTTCAACACTACACATACTTGCATCTTCCAATCATGTATAGCACATAACAAGAAACAAACATCCATTAGCTACGGTTTCAAAACCTGACATCTATCGACTAATTTTCCTCAAGACGGCCGCCATCCATCCATCGCCGGAAGCAATCCCTAACGATGACTAAAACATTATATACGTATAAATAAAAATAAAATAAAATAAAATTTTTATCTTCGTTCTAAAACCCCGTCGGAAAAGAACCGAAAACCAACGGGTGATGAAGTCATGCTTGACTCTACAAAAAAATTCAAATTTTTTCTCATTTTTTCACACAAGAATTACATTCACCAACAATTTGTTAAGCACAAAAATTTTTAAATTTCCCTTGAAATTTTCCTCACCCCACACTTAAATCATGTTATGTCCTCATAGCATCCAATTAACATTTACAGAGGGTGAGAAGCATTCCTGAGGCCTTTAGGCCTAGCTAAAAGCATGTTTTTCCACAATTTGCACAAGCGGGTGGTCGACCCCACACTTTTCCTCTTCCATGCTTACTAGCTTCCTCCCTCCGAGGGTACCTGCACTTCCTCCACCCGGCCTAACTTTCCCACCAAAACACAAACAAAAATGAAAATATCAAAATCCAAACAAAAACTAAAAATACAAATTGTACCTGAGGTACCCTTTGGGTTGCTTCCTGCGCGCCTTATTTTACAAGCCGTGGCCCACGTGGATCGCCCCTTTTCAGACATCCTCAGACCCGGTTCTCTTCGAGAACCATCTCCTTTTCTTCTGTTGTTTAGAGGAAACAGCCTCCACTCTGTTCCTCCCTTCCTCCAACTTCTTCTCCAATTGAAACCCTTTATCAGACTCGGCTAAACACTTTTGACATTACTCTTTGGCCATGCACTCCTGTGGAAACCTTCTCCACCCCACACTTCATCCTCACAACACACCCACACAACTTGACACAGTTTCTGTAGTGTGCGCGGATGGGTTTATTTATTGGTAGACGCGGAAGGTTTCTTCTTCATCCTCGACCTCATCTTCAGGGTCCTTTCTTTCAAATCGATCACAACTCCTCCGGTGGCCAAGAATGGCCGTCCCAAGATTAGGGGTACCGTCATCAACTCCAAAATCTAAAAACAATAAAATCAGCAGGTATAATAAATTTACCTACTTTGATGAGAAGGCCCTCTCTATGATGCCATCAGGTGTCACTCGCGCTTGTCAGCCAGCTGCAGCATCAACCTTGTCGGCCTCAAGCCTCAACCCCAAGGTGTTAAATAAGGATAGGGGCATAGATTAACCGCTGCCCCTAAATCACACAAAGCTCGTAGCACCTCATTTTTACCAATTGTATGGGGAGGGTAAACTCCCGGGGTCTTTGAGCCTTTGGCATTTTGCTCAATACCCCGTGATCACACTTTCGCCGAAGCTACACCTGACGTCCCCAATCTAACTTTGTTCGCCATCACGTCCTTCAAGTATTTAGCATACTTGGGCATTCTCAAAAGACATCATTTAAGAGTAAATTTATGTGAAGTTCTTTAAATTCTTTAAGAACTTTTTGAAATATCTTCTCCTCCTTGCTCTTCCTTAGTCTCCGAGGGAAGGGTGGTGGTGGTCTTTGTGCCGGCTTCAATGAAGGCGTGATTTTGTTGTCCAGCACTCTGATTTGCTCCTTTATCGGTGGATGGTCCTGGTCTTACCAACTCTGGCTGCACCTCCTTTCTCAACTCTCTAGGCACTGCATCAGCTAACTGCCTTCCGTCTCTAAGATCGATGGCATTGATCTCGCCTGGGGTAAGGATCTGCATCGCTTGGCAATCCCCTTGCGGCCTCATGTTTGAGCAACTGCTATCTGACCCACTTGTTTTTCAAGATTACGGTGGCTACTTGTTGATTCATTAAGTCTGCTGCCATCCTCGCCTGATTTTCTCGCTAACTGATTCCGGGTCTCCACATTTTCTCGCAAAGGTTCTCAACATGCGGCCGTTACTATGCCCATCAACTCCGCCTATTCTCGCTGATACCGATGTTGCCGAGGTTGCATAAAATTCTTATTTGGTTTCCACCCCAAGAAGAATTGGTGGCTCCTGCCAATTATGCTCTTGTTGGAGTTGTTTCTAAAATTGATTCCTTTGCACATTTCCAACAAAATATGGATGGATTACGAATTGGCTCCACAAGATTCTGCGCAGCTCCATTATTACCACAAATTTCACACCAACTCGGAGCTTGCTGAACTGTAATAATCTGGCCCTGGTGTTGGTGCATACTCAGTTTATTAAACTGAGTCATGATTTGATGTTGGAAACGAAGCTAACTGCGGCTGCCAAGGCATTCTGTAAACCATCTCGCTCACAACCCTGATCTTCCTGCCCTCTTGATGACTCGCTGTGCCACTCTGGATTTCCTTCTGTAATTCTGTTCAACAAAGTGTACAATTCATCATACGTCTTCCAAGGCTTGCCCACCCGATGCGTAGTCTAGTAATATCTTTGTATGTGGGTCTAGACTTTCTACAAAGGTATGGGCCAGCACTTCATTTGATTGCTGGTGATGGGGAAAGTCTCTCAACAATGACTTGAATCTTTCCTAAGCCATATATAAATTCTCATCAGGCTCTGCTGAAACCGAGTATTTAACTTCTCAACTTGGCAGTCTTGCCCGAAGGAAAGAATCTCGATAAGGAACTTCCTAGCCAAGTCATTCCATGCGTGAGTTCGGTGGTAGCCTTCAGCCACTTTTTTTCGCCTCTCCCAACAATGAAAATGGGAAGAGATCTAATCGGACATAATTTGTAACACGCCGGTGGGGACGAACGTGTCACTAATCTCTAAAAAGCTCTAAGTGTCACAGGTCCTCATGTGCCATTCCAAAGGAACTGACCACTAGAATATAACAGCTGCACCATATTCTGTTTAAGTTCAAAGTTCCGTCCAGGTTCTGGCTGATGATGGATTAGAGGTTACATTCGCTTGGGGGTGGGATGGCCACTGCGAATCGGGTCTTGCTGCTGCTTCCGATGATAATCATGTTTGTCCTAAGGGGGTGGCTGTTGTTGTACCTTTTCTTGAAGTCTCTTCAGCTTTGCTCTAGAGCTTACTCTCCTTGTAAATGGATTTGACGTTCAGGTTCAAGCAACGGTTCCACAAACTCTCTATCTCTAGCCCGGCGACAACCCGTCACCGCAAACAGATGCACCAAGACCAAGTTTCTCAACACTTAAGGAAAATTTAAAAATCACATAAAAATAGATAAGTTATCAAACTTCAAGCCAGCCAGCAACGGCGCCCAAAACTTGATGTGCCCGCAAGTGCATGGTCGTGCAAGTAATATAGTGCTCTTAAGAACTGGATTAGAGTCGAACCTACAGAGACTCGGACTCATTCCCTCTAACTATCCATTTCTAGTGTGATCTTAAATATCTAAAGTGTTGGTGATAGACATTTTTGATTTAAGAATAATTAAGTCTAAGTTTGGGTCAACGAAATATTCTGAAATTACCTAGGAGCAACATAGAGTTAAAACCAGATAATCATGCGAGCCTACGATTTGCAATGGAATAAGCATGGAACTATCAATTGTTATTTCACATAATTAGAATTGCATGTTCATGGTTTTTCAAGCCTCTAAACACGGCAATCTAGCCTCACTGCATCATTGTGAGCGAGGAGTTTAACTTTCTAGTCGCGGGCAAGGGCAATCATTATGTTGTGGTTTAGGGGAAACGATTAGGGACTTTCGTGCGTCTAACCATTTAACTCAACTTACCACAACTACTTCTTCGAGTGGTGATGTGACATCCCCAGTTGGTCTTCATAACCCCGTGTGTCAACCAAGCATGGTGTTAGGTATATTTCTATCCAAACAAGTAACCTCTCCCGAGATTACAATCATGCTCCTCACATTCTCATGTCCCGACCTAGGTAATGCCTTCTCAAGCTATTACCCAAGTTAACAAATATTCTTTCATGGTGATCAATCATAAAAACAACCAACAAATCAGAATGCAAGATGAAAATCACAATCAATAACTTAATTCCAAAACAATTTCATAAAATCACAATCATAATCCATGGCTTCAACCCTAGAGGAGGGTTCTAGCCATTCATGTTCATAAAACTCTCTACACTACTATTAATCTACTCCTAAACTACATACTTACACGATATTGGTAGATGAGAAGGGAATTTGGCAAACCCTAGATGAGTTCTCCCACTTCTCCCTTCACTCCTAGGCAGTTTTTCGTAATAAAATTGTGACCAAATGGAATAGGAGCTAAGGGTCCTATTTATAGTAAATGGAGAACGTGCTTAATTTAGCCTGTCATGGTACGGCTCCGTGTCGGGAGGTATCGCGGAGCACACTGCCTCCGTGATACGGAGGCATCGCGAAAGCTCACTGGAACAACACCTAAAATCAGCCTTCCCGGCAAAGACCGCTGGCGCCGCTGGCACGCCGCTTGGGGCAACGCGTTGGCTACTCCTGTCGCAGCCAGCTTGTCGTGGCACGGTTGCCAACGCGCAGGTGGGTTGTTGTGGGCAGCCTGCCTGCTGTGGCACGTTTGCCAATGTGCAGGTGGCTGTTTTGGGCCTCTTTTTGCCGACGTTCACGTGTTCATTCCGTTTCCAAGACTCTACTTCTACCCAACTCATGGATTAGCTCCTTAAAAGTCATCAAAACCTACAAAACAAAGGCTAATCATGTTGGTTAGCACATATCTTCACATTTATATAAAATCACATGAAAATGTATAAAATAACTAGAAAACACGACTAATTTAAGAGAAGCGTATCACGGGCATGATAATTTGCTCCGTGATCAATACCTCATTTGTTCTAGGCTTAACTCAGACTATGCAATAGAAGGTACGCTTATTTATTCAGTCATTGTTTTATAATAGTGTTACATATATGTATATTTGATATAGTTGACTCATCAAGGTTGTGAAATGGTTGCTATAGTACTGTATGAGAAATACCGTTGGACTTTCAGGTTTTAGGATTTTCGTATAGTCCATGTTACAGGGAGACTCTCAAAATTTTCCGTAATCATAGTCCTAAAAGAGATAAACCCCTAACCGAGTTGACATTCGAGAACAAATATTCTTAAGGGGGAGTGATGTTACACCCCAAGGAAAGTTAATGAATAGTAAGCGTACACGTGGATTTGAGATGAATAAAGAGAGTACGATGTATGTAGAGAAGCCTCGAAAGTCGGGAAGCCTGAACAAGTCAGGTCACAAGAGCCAGCGACGCACCGCCTCCTTGGCGCCCTAGGCAATGCGGGTGCGCCAGCCCTTGGCGCGTTGAGGGGTGCGACGCGGGGGTGAGGAGCGCGATGGGCGTGGGGCGCCTACCACTGCCCAAATATGTATATAAGGCCTCCTTGTCTCATTTCATTTCATCTTTCAATAGTGCACACGACCAGAGGAGGGAAAGCGAGAATTCAACCAAATTTCTGCCCGCTTATTACGAAACCCCATCCAAATTGAATAATTCGGGTATTAAAGTTTAAGGCCGTAGAGAGCATCGCTATGGAGTTATTTTCACGAAATTTGCCCGCGAATCGTCATCCCGCGTAGAGCCAAAGCCGTATTATTGCGCCAAACTAATTTCTATACGATCACAGGGCTTCAAGTAAGCATTCCCTTCTAGACTTTTGAGAAATAACGAGCTTTTGACCTTGTTTAGTTAAATTGAAATATAGTTAATATTTATCTATAAAGTTTTCCTTTCGCTCGAATTCAAGATAAAACTAGTCTTATTCTCCTAGTAACACGTTTTCAGCCGACAAGAGCTATTGAATACGGATTGGAAATTACCAGCTAATCAAAACCGGCGATTTAGGTATGTTAAGGCCAATCCTTTTGGCAAGTTAGTTCCTATAGCCATTGTAAATCGCCCCAATCCCAAAGAAGAGAATCAAAAGTACGTTAATCATGAACAGTTGTTGTTATTAATGAGACTAGTACTCTAAGTGCTTTGTTTGGGTTTGACTTGCCTATATAGCCCTCCATGACCAACCCCAGGATTATTAGCCGTGTCGACGTCCGCAGGGGAAAGATGACGCCACTCTAGAAAGAGCGGCATGCCGTCCGCCAGGGACGAATATGGGGTCCCAGGTCCCCATAGAGTCCATTCTATGGCTAGACTATTATACATACGCTGTATCAGCACTACACCCCCGACAAGCCTAGTGCCTCGGGGTGCGCATATCAGAGTCCACTAGACTTAGACACAAATTTGGCGCCGGGGCCGAGCGGCCTTTGTATGTATCCAGGGACTGCAGGGACGGCTATAGTTACTAGTTGACCCATTATGACCTTGTTAGGGTATATAGATTGAGGTGTACTCTCGCCAGTGGCTTATGGGGCCCCCCGGGTGAGTTGTTCTGAGGCCGGTTGTACCTTCCGCCATGGGGGCCAAAAAGATTCTGTTTTTTAATTGTTGATAGACTAGATAATAGAGAATCTAGCTACTCGTGTATGACTCAGATCCTTTTCTTTCAGTAGTCCTTTTCAGTTCTATCTTTATATTCAGCTAGTTACAGTTATGGTCTTACATACTCGGTACATGTTGCACGACGCCCTTTGGGGTGTTGCATTACTGCCCGCAAGTACGGATAGACGAGGAGCAGCATCCTCTTAGCTTCCAACCAAGATTAGCAAAGTTGGCTCCTTTCCTCTGGAGCTTATAGAAAGAAGGTTTACTCTTTTGATTGTTTAGTTTGGCGGGTAGGTAGGACCCTTTTTCGACCATCGTATTACTCGTAGAGGCTTAAGATTGTTTCTATTTTCCTATGGTTAGCCGTTGTTGGCCGGTGGGCTCGCGTATGTGTTTTAGCTTCGTGTGTTGGCCGCGTGTGGGGCCCTGTTTAGCTGATACTTAGCGGCCTTGTCGGCTATAGCTTAGTTTAGCACCGGATTTAAGTTTCAGTCATAACCCAGACATCATGGTGGCCTTGTCGGCTCGCATAGGACTCCCGTTGCTATGTGTTTCCCGGTTAGCTATTTTCCGTGACAAAGTCGCTATAAGGCCTTGTCGGCCAGGGGCTGTGTTTGTTTAGATATAGCTCATTATTTTCTTGATTCCAGAGTTAGTATTAGTCCCTACACCAGGAGTGCTTAGGCTCAGTCAGCTCAATCGACCTCAAGAGGGCACCAAGTGCCACTATGACTTAAGTGGGGCGTGACAATAAGACGGTTAAAGAATTGTTCTGTGACTTATGTTGTCTAGGTATATCAAAGCTCAATGGTTAAAGATATCAAATCCATGATTGACTGAGTATATGTATGTTCACTACGGAAAGTTCAAGGAGAAACCTACTTATCTAGATGCAATTAATTCTTTCTACGAATCACACAGTTTTCATGCATTAAAGTTTTACATAGTCATTCCCCATTCATGTGAGGGATTGTTGGAATTAAAGTATTGGGTGTGAATTAAAAATGGAGGAAAATAAATTGGAGGGAAGAGAAAGTTGAAAGTTTTCCTAGTGATAGTCATTGAACAGCCACTGATCCGAACAGTGTTCACACCTCTTCACACGTATCTTTGGCTATAAATAAAAGCCTTTTGCCTTTATTTTTTATAGAGAATTTTTGAACATTCTGCATATTTTCAAACAAACAAAATCGAGTCTGTTGTATGATTTGTTACTTCTCTTAGAGTTCAGTGAAGTTATTAGTGTTTGAGGTACGTTTACACCATTAACAGGTATATACGTTTTTATCCTGGGGAAAATAACTCAACCTCAAGCACAAGGAGGATTAAATTCCTTAAGGACACACATTGAATTCTGTGGTCTCGCATAGTAATTATATTTTCTATTTTACTGATTTAAACACAGGGCGACAACAAGTACAAGTATAATAAGGCCTACCAACACGCATACGTTCAAAGGGCCACTCAGTGGTCAAAAGAAAATGATATCCATCCATTTTGATCAAAATCACAACCAATCGTCTCAATAAAAACCCATCTCTCACAAGGCAAGCTCTCAATACAAACACGAGTATCATCATAAGCAAAGACATAATAAAGAAAGATGTCGAATAAGGTAACTTCATTCAACGTGTCCCCATATGTAACATCAACACTATAGATAAAAGCATCATCAAGCATATTATCAAAAATTGAGACACTCAAAAATGAAGTACCTATTTAATCATAATCATCACTTTATTCATCGACATACCATAGTGGGTCATCATATGAGTTATATCCATAGATAACGGCTACACTGCTATCATGTTGAATAACACTATGCCCGACATTAGAAATGATCTAATCATTATCAAATAATACATTGTACTTTAAGAAAGAACAATCAAACGAAGATGAAGTGTCAAAGAATGCAATATTATTCTCAAAAAGACCAATGTCATCATTCAAAGTAAGGTGATCACACAAGTATCGCATGATAATGTATTAGCATTCAAAATACAAGTGTGGATACTAGGTGGACACAAATTGATCTTGCAAGAAGAATCGATTCGGTCATCAAAAGGATCAACTAATGTTTGGACACTCACAACATTAGCATTATCAAGACATGGAAGAGAATCATATGAAACCATGAAGATAAGCCATCACTTCAAAACTTGTTCATTGGAAAATACTTAAGTGTTAAATTTAGCTATTATACCTTGACATTTACAAAAAATATTATCCATAGCCAAGGTTCACCTCATTACATATATTGGAACGGTGACTTCCCCTTCTTGAGACATATTCTTGATTACCAAGGCCAGCTTGACTACTCCACAAGGAACTTCAATCTCCTCACACTCCTCATCTTGAATATCCTCAATGGCCAACCTCAACATCATTCAACTCCATCTAGCAAGGAGAGTCATCAACCATGAAAATGGATGCCCTCCAAAGCTTGTGGCACTCACTCATTTGATGACTAAATCCTTGACATTTGTAGCATTTATATGGGCGAGAAAAGAATTACCTTATTCCTTGAGAAATTAGGCGAAGAGCTTCTCAACTTGATTGCCTTGGACAAGGGTCTTCTTAGGAGAGGAAAATTTCCCTTCTTTGTTGTAGTGCCAATAACTCTGAGCCCTTGATTTGTCAAACTTCTCTTCTTTGAGCCCCACCTCTATCTCATTAGCCACTTCAAGAGTTTCATCGATATCATGGTGGTGAGTGGTTTATGTGGCAATCATTATCACCAGCTCAACGAGTTGTAGTTCAAAGATCCTTCATCAAAATCACCTGATTTCGGCGCAGTTATCATAACATTGTTCTACACTTTGGTGTTTTATTGTAAAATGTAAATCTTCTTTAGTTGATCTTAGAAGTACCTCTCGGTGACATACTTTTTCCTCAAGATTGCTTTTAACTCTTCCCAAGGACGGGTGGGAGCCAAACCATGCATCCTTCACGCCACTTGATTTTTCCACCATGTGGAAGTGAAGCCCTCAAATTGAGAAATGGTGTAAAAAGCCTTCCGGACATTAGATATTTTATTAGTCAAGAAGATTCTATTGCATTGCATCACCTAATCAATGAAGATATCCAGATTTCTTTCTCCCTTAATGGAAGGAAGAGTCAACTTTGATGGAGATAAGTTCCCGCCGACCCCTACTATTTCCATGGAACCCGTTATCCCCAGCAAGGATTATCGACATAGTAATCATCATGGGATCCCTGTCCGCGTCGGAATATCTCTCTTCTATAATCACCCTCATACCTGCCCATTTAATGGATAGGACCATGTCGACCTCCTCTTTCATGGTGAGGACTTTAAAAGTTCATGTGTGGCCTTCATGTGGTTGTATTAATCATTCAAAATATCATCAAACTCTTTATGGAATTCACCACCCAAAGGTTGGACATTTTGGATCGATAAGATTTTTTCAGTTGGAAGACGAGTATTTAGGTGGAGGAAAAGCATATGTGGTTGTAGTGGGAGGTATAAGGGTGGTGGTGAAGGTACATATGGTATGATGGTAGTAGGAAATGGAGCAGTAAAAGATGGTAATGGAGTGGTGGACGTGAGATAATTTGGGCGAAAAGTCTAAGGCAATATCAATGAAGAAGAGTCATGACAGACTCTACTTGTTTGCCTATGGAGTAGAAGAAGATTCTCTTTATTTCGTGTTTCAAGTTCCACCAAATGGCTATCCATGCTGTCCAATCGCTCACACTGGGAAAATAAGTTAGCTATTATGTTCACCACATCATTCAGAGTGGGTTCCCGGGTGGGTATTCGATTCACCTCTCCTTGAATTTCTATTGTACCTATTGAAGACACAAAACTAGAAAACACAATTATAGTGTCAAAAACAACAAGAAATCAAGAATTTTTATTTTTAAAATTTTTGAATTTTTAGAATATTTTTACAATACCTAAATCTCAAGCTTAGGATTGTAAGTGCAACGGTAATTCCTACCTTTAGATACCAAATGATACAAGAAAAGTAAAAGATAGATAACTAGATACAATATTGGAAGGACAAGAAACCCTTGTTAAGAAAAAGGACCTTAACTGGCAATCCAACAATCACCAAATTCTTCGAAAGATTTCAAGGAAAATCAATTACTCCTTGAAACCCTTTTCTCTACAGAAAATCACAATTCAAAGCTTTAAACGACTCATTATACTCAACATCAATATTTGTTCAAAATCATCAAAATCTAATATCTTCAAAATCTACCATTCAAATTAAATGAACACCTATTTATACTAAGTAAAGAAAATGAAAGACTATTACAAATATACCCTTAATGAGTAAGGGATTTATTTTTGTGGTCTTCCTTTTTCTTGAAATCAAAGAATAACAACTGCACATCTAGCTAATTTCTTCATTCTCTTGGTTATCTTCGTTCTCTCGGCCATCTTGTGCTCTTTCATCTACTCAAACTATAATCCAAATATAGCACCCTTTTGCATTACATCACTTCCAACCTCCACTTTATGGAATTACACAGAATATATTATTTTTATTGTATAATATTTGAATTAATATATTTAGGCCTCATTTATTTTCATTAAGATTAAGACGCCCTAATCAATACATATCCAATGATTAAGATGTTGTCTCTAGATTTGAACACTAAATGATTAAAATTATTTATTTTTCAATATCTGATTGTGTATAATTTATTTATTTATAAACGTATTAAATATATAATTCATAAAAAGAACGAAATATTAAAATATTAGTTTAATAAAATAAATTTATTATATGATAGTGGAGATGGTTTATAATGGTGATGGTAATGATTTGTATAATAGTGGTTGTGATAGTTGCTAAAATGATGGTGGTGGAGAAGGTGATGATGGAGGTGATTGATGTTGTATTAATTGGCATGATGGTGACAGTTGAAAGTAGAATGTGATGGTGAAGCACTGATGTTAGTAGTTGACGGTGTTGATGGTGGTAGCCAAAGAATGTGTGGTAGTTTGATAATATATTGGTTGTAGTTGGCAGAGGTGCTAGTTGTGATGGTGGAGTTGGTTGGTAGTAGAATAGGTCGCAGTGGTGGTAGTGATTGATAGTGATGGTAGAGGTGGGGGCATGACAATGACGACGGTTGGTGACAATGATATAATTATAATGATAAAGTTGGTATGTATGACAATAACTAAAATTAATAGTTGGCAGCAGTAGTTAATGTGATGGCAGAGGTAGTTGAGATGGTAACGATAGTTGACAATGGTGGTAGAAGGTGGCTGGTGGTGGTGGCTAGTGGTTGGCGACAATAATGGTGGTGGTGGTTGCGATGACAAAGGTGGTTAGTGGTGGTGGCTTGTGGTTGTGGACATAGTGATGATGAAAACTATACACAAAACATATACATCTTAGTGATACTAAAATTCTATCCTAGATCTTTAATGATTAAGGTCTATTCATCAAATAAGTGCTTAAATATTAATGAAACAATGTACTTAATGACCTCAAGTCTCGAATCACTGCATTCGTACTTTCATTAAGTGCAAACAAATGAGACCTTATCCTTTAACTAACTGAAACGTTTTTTAGTCTCTTTATATAGGAAAGTATGTTATACACTTCGATTATTTTCAAAATCATATTATCGCCAATTATAGAATAACAACACAAGCTTATCATAAATATTATAAGTAATTAAGTAGTGAAAAAAGTTTAAAATTACGGTAAATTTGTAAATATTGTTAGAAAATATTCGCTCACATTATTTAAATCTTTTTGTTTTATATTTTAACTATTCCAAAATGTGTGATAGTCTATAATAAGAACCCTATAATAAGTGTGATAATTGAAAATTGGGTCATGCACTTTATATGCTTGGCCGGGTCTAGTGAGATGCTGAGTGTAGGCTTAAGCTAATGAGGCACATTGAAGATATAATAATTGCACCAGGGTCCCCTCTTATAACCTCTATATAAGACACATCTTTGGTTCTTTTGTATGACTAGAGACATATGAAAAAGTATGAGGTTGTTGCCACATTGACATTGCCTAACGAAAGATAATAAAGAGGAAGGACTAGTCCGTTCTATACCGCTATGTCTCAAATAGATATGTCATTCGATCCCATTGTTTTATATATTTTTTTTATCTTATTACTATGTTATATATCTAATATGTGGTATCAGAACCTAAAAAAGTATGATTTAAGATCAAAATTCATGATTAGTAGAAATTAGGATTTCGTAATCCCGAATTTGATTGTTGTAATTTCATATAAAATTTTCAAAAAGGACTACATAGCTGAATTGAATTAACAAATAAAAATACCACTTATTTTGATATAAAATTAAAAATATTTTTAACTTTAAATATTAAGAGACTAGTTATGTTTTCAAGATTTTAGGTTTATATGAACAGATATATTCAAAGCCCTCCTTAAATCTTGATTTATTGAAATTCGTTAAAAATCGTGTTAGGAATTTTGTTTAAGGTGTACAATTGAAAGTGATTGCTCAAAGAATAGCTCAATTTTCAAAAAATAGCTTTAAGGTTATTTTAGGTTTTTGGCCGAAATATTGTCTACTATAAATGAATTTTGGATAGATTTCGTGATTTTTGAAGGAAATTGCTAAGAAATTTTATTTCTCATGATATTCTAATTAAAATAAAAAGAATTTGAGTCGATAGAAAAGTAAAAATGGCCAAAAATTCATGATTTAATAATAAAATTTTAAAGATTTCAATATTTAAACCTCTTGGCTCATAGTGTTAATTCAATTAATTGATGGAAATAGTTATATGAATTGTTACACATATTTAAAACGGTTGATTTAATTATTATCTTAAATATCAACTATGTCGTCATACAAAACCCACTTTCGGGCAGGAGAGAGTGAGCCCACGCGCTTCTCTTCAGTTGTTCGTTGCTTCTGAAAGTTTTATGGTAGATTTCTCACATTTTTCAGGATTTTCTAGTATCTTTTGGTAATTTTGATGCCTAAAAGTACTTATTTTCAATTTATTAGATTTCTAAAAATTTGAAATATCACAAAAAATAATTTTGACCGTAAAATACTCTCAAATTCTATTGAAAATTATTTTGAGCTATTCTGAATATAATGGCATTCATCACACACTTTTTATGGACTTGAAACAATTATTCTGTTATTTTGAAGTATTCTAAGATTACTTTATCTATAAATTAGAGAAAAACGTTTTATAATCAAATTATTCGATCTGCGACCTGGGGTGGTCCACTTGCTGTGTGCATGAAAGACAACATTATAATTTTATGAATAGACTTCACTATTGTCTCAAAGCTTGTTAGCATGTTGTTAATATGCATTGTCGAAAGATATAGGATAGAGAAGAGCTAAGAAAAACGTTACGAAGTCTCCATAATTAGACCCCTATTTTACCAATCAATGGGGTTTGGTTAATCGAAATAGATTGATAATACTCAATACATCTCCATTTAAAGGAGGTGGCAACAGTCATTGTCAAAAATAAAATACTAATGAATGTCGGGACGAATCCCACAAGAAATTGAGAAAGATAATCCAAAATTGTAAATTAATTCCAAACTAGTATCCGCATCATTGTCTAACATGTAAAAAGTGAAAATATAATATCCCAAAGGTCCCTAAGATCAGTCCCGAGGATTGAATCATAAGAATTAGAAAATTTACACCAAGTCACGTATCAAGTCATTCAGTAACTCGTGGTGTGACCTAACAGGTCATTAAGTGGTGCCCAGTGTGAAGAGATTCCTTTTCTGCAGTGGCAACAGATGAGATCACGAGTTCGTGACTCCCATTGTGCTGTGGTATGACCCTTCAAGTGGGTAGAGGGTGAGATTGCAGTGTTGGTAATTGGAAGGCTGAGGGGATGAGTCATCGTGATCAGCTCTAATGACTCATTGTTGGTCATGGGGATGAGAAGGTTGGGAGATTGAACAGTGGAGGTGATGAGGGAGACAACGAGTCGACACAGACCTAATGACTCGTCGTGTCCCTCGTGGTGACCGGGCAAGTGTCACTTTTCTAGAGAACAGTAAGGAAATTTTCATAATTCTTAAACTCCTAATCCCTAAACTGTTTACTTTTAAGCTTAATTAGTGTACTAAGGAGTTTAAACTCCATCTTAATTCATTCAATTTCCATAAGTTCAGGTTTTCCTTTGAAGATCAAGCTTAAATCTTTTAATTTCTTCTCCAAATCTCTTGGGCTTTCAAAGAGAAGTGTAGATTCAACTTACCCAGGTATGTAGGGCTATGAATTAGAGCTTTCTTTCACTCATGCCCAAATTTCTTCAAGTTTATGAATTCAAGTCTTAATTCAAGTTGATAATCCTATGGGGTTTTAGCCCAATTTTAAGAAATTCTCTATGATTTTTTTTATGGGTTAATTCCCTTTATGTTTCAAAGTATTTTTAAGATTCATGGGCATATTTTATACTTATTTTGGATTATAAATTCAAGATTTTGGTTTTTGAAAATCATGCCCAATTATGCAAAAGTTTCATGAAAAGCCATATTTATGATTCATAATTTCAAGTATGATGAGATATCTAGCATGAATGAAAGTATATAAACTACCCATGTATGAATTTATGATTTTGACTTATGAAATATATTTCAAGTATACATGATTTTAAGATTTTGGCAAGCCCACTCAAGTTAAGAAGGTTTTCATGATTTACCCAAGGCTAATAAGATAAGATCAGTATTTCACATGTTTTCTTGGAGTCAAGACTTCCATGTTCATATTTCAGAATATGCACATGTGATTATGATTGTAGCTTCATCGATAAACGATAAGAGTACTATGCATATTTTTGGGAGTAGTATCTAGCACCGAGTAGACTTGGGGTTTCAAGCTTCCCTGGTCTCAAAATTGTTACTGTTTAGGTTTATATATTCAGCCTGGGACCCCAAGAGAGTTTTCGTCACCTGCCGCAGGGCCTTTACTGATACTGTATCATGGCAGCATCCTTAGCCCTTACAAGGTTTTGGATGGCTCTTCCTATTTGAGTGTGATAATTGAGGTATCACGTAAGCTCTATCGTGATGGTGTCGGTTATGAAGAGTCTCCCATTGTTTCTCATAATTTTAGTTATGCATGTTTATGACTTATGATATTATGTTTTCACAGTGTTTGACCTAATGATTAGTTTATAAGCTTTTACTTATGATTTCAGCTATGGAAAGCCATGTGATTCTATTTTCAACTTTGGGTCATTCTATTTAGATATGATATTTAGCTTATGATTATACATGATTCAGATTCAGATTTTAGCATGCAGTCCTTATTCTCACATCTTATGATTTATGTTTAGTGATGATTTCAAATTATACTTATACAGGTTTTATTTACCTTGCATACCTAATACATTCCAAGTACTGATCGCATACTCTATACTGTATCATTTGATGATATAGGTTCAGACGATCAGACCTAGTTTCATCGTTATCCAGCTTTCCGCAGCTTAGTCCAGTTTCCTAAATCCATTAGTGAGTCCTTATCCTTCCGTGACCTTCCTCGCAAAGATTGAGTTATGTTACTTTCAGTTTCAGATTTTAGCTAGCTGAGATGTTGTCCTATCAGCTTTTTAGACATGTTAGAGGCTTATCAGATAATAAGTGTAGAATTTCAGCTTGGTCAGTGTCGACTCTTGCTGTGATTGATATGTATTCAAACGTCCGCTTGTTCATGTATCAATAATCGCATTTATCTTGATATATGTTCTTTAGTTATGTTCATGTAATGAGTCGACTTGAGTCATATTCATGGTTCTAGGTTCCGTTTCTCGGTCTGGGGTCTCAGCTCAAGTTGTGATAGAAAAATTCGGGAAGAAAGTGAAACAATATTGAATTCAAATAGTAAATGGAATTTAACTGATAAGAGGAATCAGAATGTACAATTGATGGGGTGTCAACTAGATTACGATTGATTGAAATGTCTTAAACTCAATTTTTAGCATGAATAGCACTGGATAACATTACATCCTTTTGTTTTTCAACCACAAGGATGTTTTTGCTTTGGATTTTCTCAAACCCCAAAGTCACAATCACAAATCACCAATAAAAATTTGAGGAAGAGTTAAGTTATCTCTAGCCTCAACTCTTTAATGGAGTGGAAATATGGGTCTTGACTATCTCTAGATCAAAGCCCACACACCACAATCCAAATCCTCACTATTGATTCCTCATCCAAATCTCACTCCTCTCTCTCAAGAAAAAGCTAGATAAACAAGTAAACAATGTTTGCAACCACATTAATTTTTCAATTAAAACTTATGTCATTAGATCCATACTTATAAATTAAATTTAAGAACTAAGTTTAAACACCCATCATGCACACATCCCTAGCTAATAATTTAGCTACTCATAAATAGAGAAAAATAAGTTATATGTATGGGAAATTCCTCAACAACCATCATATCGAATTATAAATTAAGCTTTCAAAATCTACAACACTGATGTGTAGCCTAATGAAATTGAAGAAGACAACACCCCAAATTTTTTTTTTGATGATTATTTGATAGTTATATGTCATATTAAGGGAATTATGGATCGTATGTTGTCCGTAGGTGAGGAGGGAAACATGTGCAAAGGGAAAAATGAAGAGTATGTGAAGTTTGTAAATAAGGGTCAACTTTAAATGGTCATATCTCTAAACATATAATGATACAGAAGTCCCATAATATATCAAATGAAAGGTATTTGAGCTTAGTTTACAGTAAAATAAACCACTCATTAATCAAATTTCGGAGCAAAAAGTTATGCTCATTTGAAGATTGCACTATCGGAAAGCTGGGAGTCTCTGGTGCGGGCGTCGAGACAGACAGGAAGCAGGCGTGTGGGCGCCGAGACAGGCAGGCAACAGACGCGCGCGCGAGGGCATGGGCGCACGGGCGTCACACGGGAGCCGCCTGCATCTTGATAAGCTCGCCTATATCAAGTAAAATTGAGCTAGAAAGCTCATTTTTACTACGTTTTAGTTGTTTTTTTTCAAAATTTAGAGAATTCAAAGCCCTATCACATGGTGAAAAGAGATCCTGCAAGAAACTTCACTTGTCTCTTTGGGATTTGAAAAGAGAACCTTGGAAGAAAGTTATGGCTTATTGTTGTCTTGTGGTTGATTGTGGTATTGCTGCATTTTTAGATGGTATTGTCTTGGAAGATGATTTTTAGCTGATAATATATCCAAGAAAGGGTAAGTAATTCCTTTTTTCTTTAAGGTTATGAGGTTATAACTTGAGAATGTTGAGTATTGTGTTGTTGTTTCTTTGTATGTTTTTGTGGCATATTGTTGCCCAATTTTTCTAGAACTTTGGTGAAGTGAACTTGCTTCTTGTTGTGTAAATTGACATGGAAGGATCTCAAGGGGAGTAATCTTTGAAAGGAAGATTTTCGGCAAAATTAGGTCGACGTGCTAAGGTATGTGTAAAGCGTCCTTTCGTTATT
Organism: Datura stramonium; assembly: GCA_018107945.1. NCBI lineage: Eukaryota > Viridiplantae > Streptophyta > Magnoliopsida > Solanales > Solanaceae > Datura > Datura stramonium. Next base: position 143,335 of record JACEIK010002789.1, on the reverse strand, counting down.
TTCAAGAACGTCCAGTTATTGAAAGGATCAATATTCCTATGTTTTTTAAAATCATATTGAGGCATGTATGATCCTTTCCAAAGGGTTGGAAATACTTGGCATAAATATTGAATCGTTAAGAATTGCTGAAGCAAACAAATGTGAAGCAAAAGGTGTAATTTTTATACGATTGTTGCCGTAGTCTTCTAAATCGAAATCAAGTCCCCTTAACGGGCACCGTGAGCTGGTCCTTTGCAGTATACTTTATATGTGATGTTGAATATATGTTAAGATATGGTCACTTAGTGAAAATTATAGAAATTAAGAACACGACATGTAATTGAACTTAAGCTAAGAATATGACGCTAAGCCGATTGAGGGTAAACGAGCTTATTGAAATGACGTTTAATAATATTGTTAATCCTTCCTACATGTTTATGTTTTAAAGTGCGTAAGGTAAACAGATTTTATGTTTTTCCTCTTTAAAGCTAAGCAAGAGGCACGTAGCGAATAACCTAAGTCGATACATGTTAACGGAAAGAGTCGCTAAGTTGTCAATTAGGCAAAGAGGTAAAAGTGTATAAGAACTGATGGAATAGTGAACATGAGGGTAGAGACTTGAGTGTAGAGTGAATATTTTTTGTCAAAGAAGTTAAGATGAATAAGGAAAGCAGAGCTAAATATTGTTAAATTAGACGATACGTGTTACGATGGTGAACGAGGTAGGCAACATTTAGGATGATTAACCCCGTTCTAAAGATGTTTAGCAAAAGAGTTATAAATTACGTTGTTTATGTTCAATATGTTACGTTGTTGAATAACCACTAAAGTGTTAACCTTCTCTACGAAATAATTAGAGTTGAACGTCTGCAAAGCTTAGTAACTTAAGTTGAGAAGCTTTCTGCTATACCCCTAAACGATTATGTTAAGTTATCTATTCTAAGTGTTGAAATTTTCTACCATGTCTTAAAAGGGTAATCCTAGGATCTTCTAAGTCACTTATGATTATGTAAGCTTTCTTAAGCTTCGCAGATAATTGCAAAGTTATGTAAGTCAATCCAGCATCACCCGAATTATGGTTATATCTTTTATTTTCCTATAAGGAATCACTTAGAGAGTTACTATGAGTTCCTAAGTTATAGAGCCTCCAAGTCTCGCATCCTTGCTTATGTCTTTACTTCCCTAATTTATGTTGAAATGTGCTAGTCGATCTAAGAAGTTTTTGAGAGATCATATTTCGAGAGAATTATGATAATGTCTCGTCAAGTATCTGATGCTGTATACAAGTCTAAAAACTCAAGTCTTTATATGTCTTTCCAAAGTAAGAAGTCTTAATGTATATAATTTTATGTTATAACATACGCTTGAATTCTTTCGCCATATTCAAGTCATGCATCTTATATAGCTCTTGTTGTGTTATCAATTGAATTTCCTAAATTCAGAGGAGAGATTCTCCCATGTACCAATGTTCCTAATGTCTAAGTAAGTATAAGTGCAGGCTATGATAATAACTGTTAAGCTCAAAACTTTGAATACTAGGAAGTCTCTTAGAGGTCATCCAGCTTAACTAAATACGAGTTATACATTATATAGAAGCTTCATACATTGTATGTCCGTACTTCGCCTCGCTTGTATGTATATGACAAATAACTCCGAGTTCCTAGTTATAATTTCCATGTTTTCCTGCAAATAAGTCAAATGAATTAAGAAATATATGTGCTTATCTACATGATAAATTTTTCAATGAAATTCCAATGTATAGTTGTCGATACGTAAAGGAACCACCTGGGTAGGCAGTATATATTTGCAGTCTCTGGATGTTAAAGAATTCAGAAATGAGCTCTATGTGTTTCTATCCAAGTAATATGTTAAATTGGTAGATTATTTGTAGGACATTGTTTGTAAGCCTATAAAAGCTCTTATGTTGTCTAAACCTCTTGAAGGTCCTTCATAACTGAAAGCTGACATGTTCATGTATAATTCTGATAGCTTTACGTGATATATATACATTTTTCTAACTTACATGATATGAGGCTCACTTACATTTATAACATGAAAGAGGCCTACCTGGCCATATATTTAACATTTGTCATTTATATGTCATACGTGTTAAATTGACTCAATATAAGCCATATCGGCCCTATTTATGATTATGATTGAGAATTATTTTTATTTTACCCTAGTGTGTTACATCGGCTGGAGATATTTATATTTTATCCTTGATGAGGTACATCGATTGGAGATATTTTTATTTTAATATTTATATTTTATCCCGGTGTGGTACATCGGCTGGAGATATTTTTTTTACCCCGATGTGGTACATCGGCTGGAGATATTTATTTACCCCTGATGGGTACATCGGCTGAGATATTTTTATTTTACCCCGATGTGGTACATCGGCTGGAGATATTTTTATTTTACCCCAGTGTGGTACATCGGCTGGAGATATTTTGTATTTTACCCCGGTGTGATACATCAAATGAAGATATTTTTTATTTTTCCTTGGTATGGTACACCTGGCCGGACGTAATTTTATATGTTGAATTTATGGTCAGTTGATTATTGGACATGTTTTATAGTTTTTCTGTGCATTACTTGGTTGCATTTGCACTTCAGTAATGACTTATTGCCAGGTTTCGGTTTCCATGATTCCAGGTTGCTGCTATTCATTTCCGGCTCCGCCATCATCGCTATGCCGCATGCTTGCGCTTTTCGCCTTACATACCAAGACATTTCATTCGCATCGACGTCCTTTCGCCCGGGGACTCCGTGCTCGTGTGTTGCAAAAAGGTGTAGAGGTCGGATTTCATAGTTGTAGCAGTTCGTGAGATTAGTGATGTTGGTATGCTCATTTCTTCCTGGAGCTAAGAACACATTTTGTTTCAGCTTAGGAGTTTTGAGATGTAGTTATGGGTAGGTCGGAGCCCCGTCTCCGAATTACCGCCGCTTTTACTCTTTAGAGGCTTTGTGGACTTAGTGTGTACAATGAAATTCAGTTTGTGGCCTTGTCGGCTTTTTTGTTGTTTAGTTTCGCATACTAATAGCCTTGTTTGCATCTCAGTTGTTTACCCCGATTATTGAGACATTATGGGTCCAATTTGTGTTCTACTGATTAGGAAAGGTGGCCCGGACGCCTAAAGTGTTACCGTTACAGATGTCATATAGCAGGCTTCCCAGTCAGTCAAGTATGGAGCTAGTTCTCCTCCCAATTATGGGGCGTGACAAAGCAAAAAGAAGGAAAATGTACTCACTCTCTATCTCTTTACTTCTCTCTACAATATTCCCAATTTTATGATATGATACATTCTCAGGAGAATTTACAATTGAGGTAAAAATTTGTACATTCTTCTTGCACAACTTTTCAAATTTTCCTTTAGAAGCTTCTCTGGTACGTTTGTGTCAGATATAAATGATTTTTCCCTAACCAGCATCCTGGGTCACTTGCGAGGGTACCTGTATTTTGCAGTGTCCTGTCTGCGGCCGCGGTGCTTCATTGTGGAGGCAAAGGTTACTCAAAGACATCCGCATTGGCACCTCCATTTCGCATGTGCCAACCCGAGCTTCGCAGTTCAAATCAGTAATCTTCCAGTGCCAACTGCGTGGCACATGCATTTTGGTAGGTGCCAATGTGCGACATGCATGTTCTTGCCACCAGCGGAGTGCTTTTTGTTTAATTCTTCCCTTTTCTTTGTCTAAGTAAAATTCTTGCACAAACAAAGAGAAAAGACATAAACCTTCCTAATTGATGTGAAACAAGGCAATAACTCATGCTTAAGAGCCAAATGAGTTGGTAAATTATCAACTCATCAAACCCTCAAACTTGAACCATTGCTTGTCCTCAAGCAAAGCATTTACTCACGACTAGAATTGAATTAAGACGACAAATCATATAAGCTACACACAAGATCAATTAAAACTTAAGACAAACCCAAGTCACACACCAACTCAAGAAAACAAAAGACTCAAAAAAGCTGCACAAATTCAATCGGTATCACCACAAACCTTTGGCACATATCACTTAATTTCTTTCAATTCAAGTAGGGGTATATTCAATCAAATAAAGACCGCAAGTATCTCAAGTCGCTGAAAATCAACATTCAAAGTTTGCCTAGAAGTTCACTACACAACATGTTGCGTTCGTACCTCTCAATTGAAAGCACAAATTTTGAATTTACTCTAAGGAATTGATGCCACTCACCAAAAGAGAGAATTCACCACATTCATGCTATTCACAAAACCAGAGATTATAAAATGATGCAAAGATGCTCACTCTCTCAAAGATATTCAAGTGCATACACATTGAACCATAGACTTGCCCTTCATGTAACTCACCACTAATATAGAGTTGCTATTACTTGAATCCCTAAAGACTTGCGGGTCATAACGAAGGCTAAGAAAGGGTATGAAATGTTTAGCTCAAATGACTAGAACCTCCCTAACACCTTTGTGAGAACATTCAAACATCCTAGCCACACTTAGCGAGCTTACTTCACCTTATTTATCCGCTCATCATTCTACATATTTCTTCAAGAGTCACCCTTTTATGCTTTGGATGTAGGAAGCCCGGACACATGCACAAGGATTGTCCTTCAGCTAGACAGGGTGATGGTAGAGGCCGTGCCCCAATCACTATCACGAAATTCCAAAGACTGTGCCCACTTCAAGAGGGTGCATCTTTCAGTGCTGGTGGCAGAAGCGCTAAACCAGCTCTACGATTAGTCATCCCGACAGGAGTACAAGATTCGCAGACGTGGTCATCGGTATGTTACTCCTTTCATCTTGATGTTTATGCCTTGGTAGATCCAGGGTCATGTCATGCCCCGCCTTGGGGGTATGATCACCCGGTGCCCTATTAGGACTCCGGGATCGCAGGACTACCGTGCTCTAAGCACATCCGGTGCTCCGTCGGGCTCTAACTCGCATTAATGGAATTAACGGGCTATATAGCGATTGTAAATACAGCCCTCCGGCCGACTGACCTATAGCTCGTATCAGAATATCAGCCTAACCAAAATCATTCTCATATAGGAAACCTATGCGGGCCGACAAGGCCAACATGCTGTCTAGTTACTCTAACTCAATATAATGAATATCGAATATCTACGTGACTGCAAGGTCACCACTACTATCACGCCCCACACGGCCAACACAATCAACAACACTAAACAAATTAAACATACGCACGGCCCCACACGACCGACAATAACTAACCACAGGGAGATATATATACACAACTGCAAGCCTCTAAGAATACTAATACATGGTCGCGACAGTCCACCTACCCGTACTATACAACAAAAGAAAATGAACTACACCTTCAATGTCAAGCTCCGGATGACAAAGGAGCCGATGACCTATAAGCCGGCCGAATCACGAGGGATCGGCTCGTCTATGAGTACCTGCAGGTAATGCAAATACTAAACGGGCGTCAGCATTCATCGTACCGAATATGCAAAGAAAACTGATCATAACTGAATATAAATAACATAACTGTGAAACTCTTAACAAAGAGAAAATATCCGGATCCACTGACCGGTAGAATTCCGAAACAGGCTTTTCTCAGACCGAGAGTAAGGCAGCATACCTGTCGATGTGGCGATCTTTCCGTCTATTAGTTAATAAATAAATATATATATATACATAAATATAACAAGCAAGGACCAATACCATCCCCTCTATACGGAAGGTGCCAACCAACAAACAATCTAATACCCCTACTCGGTCAAAAACCATCCAAAAATATATCACTCCACTCGTCTACTAACTACGAAAGCACCTCTACCGGCCCCCCGGGTCTCCAGCTCGGGCTATGACTCGATATAATGACCGTGTCCGAGCCCGAGGACTCCCGTACCGTAATCCGTAAACTGTAACTGTGGTTCGTATTCGTAATCGCTCGAGCGCAAGCGCACAAACAGTGGCAAACCTGCACGCTATGCTGATCAACCCGATATGGGTAATGCTCCATCCCATCTTCGTCCTATCATGGACGGCATTTCCACTTTTGAGTGGATGTATCCCTTACTCACGGTGGGTCGACACAAGCCACAACCTGTGGGCGGCGAGACGCTTTCAAAGGGTGCCCTATTACTCAAACAAGTCTCAACAAAAAAATAATCAGCATATAGCAAGCATGTTTAAACTGGAAAATAGTATCTCGTATCTCCGATTTCTCATTCCGAACTCTCTTTTCTGCATTATACCGATTCTCATACCGAACTATACCGTATTTGAGATGTTATCTCGACTGTCCGCTATATCAGACTGAGATATTATCTCGATCAAGGTTGCTATCTTGTAACTAAGATATTATCTCCATCAAGTTCGATATTGCTTTGCTAACTTTATTCGGAATATATATATCATAACATTATAAACATGCTTGCTAAATTCAAAACACGCTTGCTAAACTCATACTGGACTCAATTCTCGACTTCGGAATTCTTTCTTCTACACCTCACGCTATTTATTGTACTGGATTACTAACTTGCCGAAGGAAATATCTTTACATACCTTCGGCCTGCTTCGAATTAACCGGCGTAGTTCGGCCAAGCATTTCTTGCTATTTCTCCCAACTGCATTCATATATATATCACATTAGAACTAACACATTAATATTTCGGAAGAAAACATCACTTTAAAACAATGCAATATATAGCCCAAATTTGGCTTATCGAAACGGTTCTAAAACTCGCTATTTCTTCGAAAGTCCAAATAAGGGAGAAATACTCATTTTGAAGGCTAGGACTATATTGACACTAATTTGGAGCAATTTCACTTTACCTTAGCCGGTAGCACGACGATTTGCCGGCCGAATTTCACAAAAACTAAATCCGTAGGAATGCTCCTTGCTGCTAAATACCTCGGTATCTGAGACTAATTCGAGTTTGGACCGTGTTTGATGGCGTAATCGGAAGGAAAATTATCAATAAACCTCGTCTCCCTCTATTTTCCCTCGACTCATCGAAATTATATGAAATGTAACTTTAAAACCGAAGTGGAGGGGCTTATATAGTTTGGATCTGTAAGTCGCATCTATGGAATGCGCGATTTATAAGTCGGCATTTTTGCCTTGCGACGCGCCGACTCTGGCGCTTGTCCGATCTCTTTCCCCGGGCCTTTTTCTAGCATGTATGGCATTCTAAAACTCTTAACCAACATGCGAATAGGCCATCTACATGTCAAGAATTTATGGGGTGTAACAGGTCACACTATCCTTCATGACTCCTTATGTTGCCACCAGTTTCGATGTCAGTCTTGAAATCCTTTTAGAACCCTTCTCAGTCTCTACTCCTATTTGTGAGTCAGTTGTAGCTATACGAGTATACAGAAATTGCCCGATCACAGTTCTTCAGAAAGTCACCTAAGTCAATTTAGTAGAGTTAGACATGAAATGATGTTATTTTCGATATGGATTGGTTTTATTCTTGCTATACTTTAGTTAATTGTAGAACCCCATTAGTAGAGTTATGATTTTTGGGTAAACCAGTCCTAGATTGAAAGGGTAGTTCAGCAGTGCCTGTAAGTCGCTCTGTCTCCTACCTTAAGGTCAGGAAGATGATCTCCAAGTTTTGTGTATATCATTTAGTTTGGGTTAAGGATTCAAAGTTTGAAACCCCAACTCTTTAGTCAATCTCGATTGTATGTGAGTACGGTATTTTCAGATGATCTACCAGGAGTTCCTCTCGAGCAGGAGATTGACTTCGGTATTGACTTTATCCCTAATATGCAGCCCATATCTATTCCTCCTTATAGAATGGACCATCCGAGCTAAAGGAGTTGAAGAAACAGTTGAAAGATCTTTCGGATAAGGGTTTCATCAGGCCTAGTAATTCCCTATGGGGTGCTACATTCCTTTTTGTTTGGAATAAAGATGGTTATCTCAGGATGTGCATCGATTTTTGCTAATTGAACAAGGTCACAATCAAGAATAAATATCCCCTCTCCAAGATTAATGACATGTTCGACCAGCTTCAAGGTGCCAAGTGATTTTCAAAGATAGACCTGAGATCTAGCTATCATCAGCTCAAGATTAGGGAGAGTGACATCTCAAAGACAGCCTTGCGGACTCGGTATAGTCAGTATGAGTTTATAATTATGTATTTCGGACTAACAAATGCTCCTGCAGCTTTTATGAACTTGATATACAGGGTGTTCAAGCAGTACTTGGATATGTTTGTCATTGTCTTCGTAGATGACATCCTCACGTATTCTTGGAGAGAGAAGGAGCATGCTGCTCATCTAAGGATTATATTGCAGACCCTTAAGGACCATAAGTTATTTGCTAAATTTAGCAAGTGTGGTTTTGGCTGCAATTGGTTGCATTTCTTGGCCATGCGGTGTCTAGTCAGGGTATTTAGGTAGACTCTCAAAAGATAGAGGCAGTGAAGAGCTGGCATAGACCTGTCAGCCCTATTGATATCAGGAGCTTTTTGGATTTAGCTGGCTACTATTATAGGTTCATAGAGGGATTTTCATCCATTTTTGCACCTTTGACTAAGTTGATCTAGAAGAAGATCAAGTTTCAGTGGTTCGATGCTTGTGAGAAGAGTTTTTAAGAGCTAAAGACAACGTATTTCAGCTCTAGTGTTGACCTTGCCAGAGAGCACAGATGGCTTTGTAGTATATTGTGATGCTTTTAGAATTGTCTTTGGGTGTGTATCGATGCAGCATGGGAAGGTTATTGCTTATGCCTCGGGACAATCTAAGACTCATGAGAAGAATTACCCGACGCATAACCTTGAGTTAGAAGCAGTGGTGTTTGCCTTGATGATTTGGAGGCACTAATTTTTATGCAGTGCATGTAGATATGTTCACAAATCACAAGAGCCTTCAATATGTGTTTACTCAAAAGGACCTAAATTTGCGGCGAAGGAGATTGATTGAGCTTCTAAAAGACTATGATATGGGTGTTCTCTACTATCTAGACAAGGCCAATATAATGGCTGATGCTCTTAGTAGGTTGTCCATGGAGAGTGTGCCCCATGTGGATGATGGGAGGAAAGAATTGGTGAAAGACATCCATAGGCTTGCTCGCTTGGGGGTTCGCCTTACGGATTCAGCGGATGGTAGTGTTATAGTATAGATTGGTGCAGAGTTTTCTTTGGTGTCGGAAATTAAGGCAAGGCAAGATGAGCATCCTATTTTGGTGAGACTGAAGGAAGCGGTCTGAAATCAGAAAGTGGAGGTTTTCTCCCAAGGGGGAGATGGTGTACTTCGATATTAGGGCTGACTATGTGTTATAGAGGTAAATGACTTGAGAGAGTGGATATTTGTCATGACTCGAACCTAGGCACGGATCTTGACACAGAATCTAGAACCATAAATGGCTCCAAGTCAAACCATGGCATGAACATAACGACTACGAGCATACATCAAGTGGAAACTGATATAATGAAACATGCTTAAGCGGAAGTCTAAATTCATGTCAATCTAAAACGGAGTCAACACTAACAAGCTGATATTCTACATATTATCTGAAAATCCTCTAACATAACTGATGAGCTGATGGGACAATATCCCCAACTAGCTCGATAAAAGTCTATAACTGAAATAACATAACAATGATCAAACTGAATTTCCTCGAAGGATGAGGACTCATCAACACTGGCTAAACAGGATTGAGGGGGGAGCAGGACTAATGGTGCGGCTGAGTCTGATCCCTCGGACCTGTATCATGAAACGATACAACATAGAGTATGTGATAATTACTTGAAATGTACTGAGTATCCAAGGTAAGTAAAAACAAATAGTTAAAATACATAAGAGTAGGACAGTCTAATCATGAGTGAATATCATAATATAAACATAAGGGCTCAAGGTTTTCAAACCATTCATAATCTAGTTATAGTCATAATCATAAGAGGAACCTTATAAAAACATAACTTGATCCAAAGTAACATAAACATGACAATGCATAAATCATGAGGAACAGGGAAGAACTCGTCTTAACCGACACCATCATGATAGAGCTTACATGATGCCTCAACTATCTCGCTCAAGTGGGCAGAGCCATCCCAGGCTTTCTAGGGAAGGGACGTGCATGATGTGATATCACAAGGGGGTTTATGAGTACATATACCTATGGTGTCACGTAGTTCTGAGACCACGGGGTTTATCTGAATGCCGGATCTACTCAGTGCTAGAAACTACTCCCAAAAACATGCACATGAAGGCTCATATGGTAATCATGGAATCATTCATAAAGTTCATGGCCAATAAATCATAACATGTTGATCATACTTGAAATACATGATTAACCATGAATAAGGGCCCGTGAGTTAGCCAAAAGCCACTAAATTCATAAATCATGAAGAACTGCATATGTGAAAATTCATATACTGGACATTCATAAATCCATGAAGAGTACTTTAAGAGAAATCATATCATAAATCATAAATCATAATTTAGGGCTTGGGAAGATCAAAATCATAACAGAATCATAACTTGACTTTTCATGAAACTTTGCATAATTGGGCATAGATTTATTCAGATTTGAAACCCTAAAATTAATAAATAATTTAATTATAAAATCTGCCCATAGGACTTATAACATCATTTAAAACGTGAAGAGGATTAACCCATAATCAAATCAAGGGGAATTCCATGAATTTGGATTAAAACCCCCATAAGATCACCATATTGACTCTAATGTTTGCATTCATGAACATGAAAGAAAATTGGGGCATGAGAGTGAAGATGGACTCTCATTCATAACCCTACATACTGGGTACTCTGATCTTACACTCTTTCTTGAAACCCCAAGTGAATTGAGGAAGAAACTCAGAACTCTTCTAGCTTGATCTCTAATAAACTCCTTGATCTTGCATACATGGAATGAGAAGGTTTAGAATAGGTTAAGCACCCCTAAAACCCTCCTAAATGAGCTTAAAATGACGTAGTTTAGGACCTAGGGGCTTAGGAGTTACGAAAACACCCCTTAAATGCAGGAAAAGTAGACACTATCAGTCACCACGAGGGACACCACGACTCGTGGTGACCATCATGACTCGTTAGGCGCAACCCATGGTGAACACTGCCCAAAATCAACACCCAAACCTACTTCTGACCACGACCAACTCCACGAGTTGTGGAGTCACTTCACGACTCGTGGCTTTCTTTCATGCCATCTCTGGAATTCAACCCTTGAATCATTGACCATCTTGACCACGACTCATCTAACGAGTAGTTACCCCGAGCACGACTCATTGCTCCCTTTGTGGCCACTCCCAGACCACTAATCATCGCCAACTCTCCCTTCACTTCACGATTTATTTAACGACTCGTGAAATCTCCTCATGGTTCACTGGACGACTCATCCTATAACCTGGTATAGAATTTTCTGATTTCTCCATTTGAACCCTCAGGTCTGATCTTAGGGACTTTCAAGGAATTACAATATTGAGAAAGGCTCATAGCTTTCGATATTCTATCCATCTAGGTTCCATCTAGATATAGCGTGATCTACGGGAAGTCTACTGGTGGAATGGAATGAAGAAGGACATTGCAGCGTTTGTGACTAAGTGTCCGAATTTCTAACAGGTGGCGGTTCAGCATCAAAGGCCATGAGGTATACTTTAGGATATCAGTATTCCTACTTGGTAGTGGGAAGAGATCAATATGGACTTTATTACAGGGTTTCCTCGTACGCACCGATAGTATAATTCTACATGGGTGGTTGTGGACCAAATGACCAAGTCAGCACATTTTCTACAAGTTAAGACCACGGATTCAATGAGGATTATGCTAGACTTTACATTCGAGAGTTAGTCAAGTTGCATGGAATTTCATTATCTATCATCTCAGATAGGGGTACTCAGTTCACTTCTCAGTTCTGGAAGTCGTTTTAGAGGGACCTCGGTACTCAGGTCAAGTTTACCACAACTTTTCACCCATAGATAGATGGTTAGGACGAGAAGACTATTCAAGCTCTTGAGGACATGTTGAGAGCTTGCGTGATTGATTTCAAGGATAATTGGGATGATCACTTGCCTCTCACTGAGTTTGCCTACAATAACAGTTACCCCTCTAATATTCAGATGGCTCCATTTGAGGCTCTTTATAGGGGGAGATGTAGATCACCTATTGGATGGTTCAAGGTAAGTGATGCTACATTGATAAGACCCAATTCAGTTTATGAGGCTATGTAAAAAGTTCAACTTATCCGAGAGAGGCTGAAGATAGCTCAGAGTCGTCAGAAATCATATGCAGATGTTAGGAGGAGAGAGCTTGAGTTTGAGGTCAATGATTGGGTGTTTCTGAAGGTATCACCCATGAACGGAGTTATGAGGTTTGGCAAGAAGGGGAAGCTTATTCCCTAATACGTTGGTCATGTCTTCTACTATGTATTTTGAGTTTGTAGCTTGTTATAGTCATCTATGCAAGTTGCTTGGCTTCAGAATATTATCAGAGAACTCATAGTTGTGGGAGTCTGTAATATTATGTTATAGTGAACTTTTACTATATAAAGATAAAATACGCATTACTTTCATATTTTATGTAGTATGCTTAGTGATTACTATCATTGCGTCGCATTATTGATTACTGCGTCATGGTATCTTGAGGTGAAAAATGGTCTTCTAAGAGGTAATTCAGATGTTCAGTGATTGGAAACACTAGTTGTTCCTTTTGGATGCGTTTTGGTAATGTCACTGTAGGGGTATGGCCCAACACTGGTACCCTAGTAGGACACAGGTGCTATGCGGTGAGCCTAAGCCGTGCGGTGCCTGGCTAGCTCTATCTCATATTTCTGAAAACAACGCGGGCTATATAACGGCTGTAAATACAGCCTCCGGCCATTGGGCCTATAGCCACACAATATGTAAGTTCAGCTAACCAGAGACATACTTATAAAGGGGAACCTATGCGGGCCGACAAGGCCACCATCTTTGTCTAGTCATGTTTGTGACTCAAATACAAGAATACTGGAATGCTACGTGACCAGCAAGGTCACCACTACTATCAGATTATGGCCCCACACGGCCAACATAATCGAAATGTAAACTACTAAACAAAACGCACGGCCTCACACGTAGGCACAACTAACCACACGGGGAGATGTACATATATACGGAGTCTGCAAGCCTCATGGTGCGACCAAAATGGTCGGAGACAGGGCCCCGACCTGCCCATACGGAACAACAAAAAGAAAATGAATTACACCTCGAGTATCAAGCTCGGTGACGAGGCTGATGACTCTATGGCGCTGGAATCACGAGGATCGCCTCCTCGTCTATGGTACTGCGGGCAAGTAATGCGGCGCCCCAATGGGCATCGGTACACGGGTACTGAGTATGCAAAGCAACTGAAAACAGGCGAATAATAACAACACAACCGGCTTCGAATAGCAAGAAATAACTGAATCTTGTAGACGATGTAAAGTTTGAATCGAGACTTTTACATCTTTGTGATAAAACGGAGCGTACTGTCGTCGTGGCGATGCATATCTATTAACTAATAAATAACACATAAATACATATATATATATATATAGCAAGCAAGAACCAATACCAGCCCCCATAAGTCGGATGGTGCCAACCAATCAAACAATCTATACCCCTACCCGAGTCAAAACCGATAAAAAAAATCCACTCCGCTCATCTACTAACTACGAGCACCTCTACCGGCCCCTAGGTCTCCGGCTCGGGCTAAGGCCTCGATATAAATAATTGTGTCTGAGTCAGGAGGACTCACCCAAGTACTATCTGTAGCGTAGCTGTATCTGAAATGCGTTTCACTGGGCGCGTGCGCTGTAGCAGACAAGCGGCCTATAATGCGTCGGCTGATATGGGGAAAGCGTCATCCCATCTCCAGAGTCTACTGGGGGACGGCATGCCACTCCTTGGAGTGATGTAAACCCACCCACTCGGTGGGCGACACAATTACCAACCCGGGGCGGCGAGGACGCTCAAAAGGGGCCCTCACGACACAATCAAGTCTCAACAATCAATAATCACATATATAGCAAGCATGCTTAAAATGAAAAATACTATCTGTAATCCGATTTCTTATTCTGAACTCTTTCCGTGTTATACTAATTCTCACTCTTTTGTTTTATCTTGAATGCGGGATCTTTATCATTTGCATAGTAATCATGTAAGATACTATCGACTATATGGCTATCTTGTGCCAAAGATATCATCATTGTGGCTATACGCTTGTAAGATACTATCTGCGATTTGCTTTACTAACTTTTATTCTGATTATATATCATATTATTCTAAAAAATGCTTGCTAAACACATCTTGGGCTATGCGAGTGCAAATGTTAACTCGCCATTGGCGCCGCTTTACCAACAGGATTGAGATACGATACTCAACAACGTAAAACAGGTTTACTGAATCTGCATAAAACTCAATATTCAACTCAGGAATTCTATTACGGAGTTTACTATATTATAATAGGCTTAAATTAATAACTTGCCGAAGGAAATGGCTTTACATACCTTAACCTCGGGTTATCCGACTAGCACGGTGAAGCTCGGTCGGTACTCGACTATTTCTCCCAACTGCATTCATATATATGTCAATTAGAACCAAATACACCAATATTACCGAAAGAAAACGTCACTTTCGATATATTGATAGCCCAAAAACTTTGGCTTATCAAGACGGTCGCTTTGCTATTTCTCGAAAGTCGAGAAGGGAGAAATATTCACTTTAAGGCTAGGAGCACATTGACACTAATTTGGAGCATTCCACTTAACTTAGCTCGGTAGCACGACGGTTGCCGACCGAATTTGTGAGAACTAAATCGTAGGAATGCTCCCTCTTGCTAAATACCTCGGTATTTGAGGTAAATTTAAATTTGAACCGCATTTGGCGGCGTATCGATTGAAAATTATAAATATTTACGTCTTCCTCTGTTCTACGTCGGAGCTTTAAATTATAGGAAATGAATAAAACAAACCGAAGTTGGGGGCATATATCTAATTGGGACTATAAGTCGCATTCATGGAATGCGATTTATAAAGGCATTCTGGAATGCGATATATAAGTCGCATTTTGCCTTACGAAGCGCGCCCGACTTGACGCTTGTCCGATCTTTTCCCGGGCCTTTTTCTAGCATGTATGGCATTCTAAAACTCTTAACCAACATGCGAATAGGCCATCTAAATGTTTACGAGTGTAACAGGTAATATGATATATTGAGATGAAGTTTGGTCATCCAAAAAGGATATCCATTACGGTGTATGATGTAATTCAATAATACGGTATCTTAAGGTAAGAATTGGTTCGTCAAGAGGTGCTTTATTTATATGCTTTTAAGGTGAAGACTAATAAGGTATTAGTGCTTGCGTGCATATTCTTGTACATATATCATACGTGACACTATTCCTTATTAGGCTTGCTAGATCATGGAGGTCTCGTGTTCCTAAAGAACTCTTAGATCGCCATAATCTGATTTTATGATTAGACTGATAAGGTCGTTAAAGTTTATGGATTGTGTTCTAAAAATGTGAACACAAATATTTTCTTTCATCAATGTTGAAAGAATCTCTTTTTAAGAAAATCAAAGTCTTTTTGTTTCAAAAATATTTTTTACTAATATAGCTCAAGTTAGAGAATGTTAGAAAAAATGAGCTTTGTTATTTAAGATATTCTTTTTATATTTTAACTATTTATTGTAGATAGTTCATAATGAGCCCAATTATAAGCATGATAATTGAATATTAGGTCATGCACTTTAGAGGATCCAGTGAGACAGTGAGTGTAGGCTTAGCCTAATGAGGCTTATAATGAGTGGACTTGTTGAGGTGTCAATAATTGTAGCTAGGTCCTTCCTTTTAACTCTATATAAGACACATCTTTGACTCTTTATAATGACTAGAGACATATGAAAAGTTATGCAGATTGACGTCTGTTGACGTTACCTTAACGAAAAGGACATGAGAAAGAAGGCCTAATATGTTCCATAGTTTTCTCATACGGTTACGCGTTTGATTTCACTAATTTTTATCTTTGTTATTCTAAAAACTCTTAATTGTCTTAATTGATGAATTTTTTTTAAAAAAAATTAATTAAATGTTAATAATAAAATGAATTAGAACTTCAAATTTAATCTATCTTAATTTGGAGACCAGAAGAGTGTTTAACATATTTCTAATATTTAGTTATTCAAAGGGATTATTTTATATTTAATATAATTTTAAATCGTGCGATGTGCGGATACCACTTAAACCAATATAATTGGATATCTTTCGTATTACATGTTATTATTGTATTGCTTCGTAAAATTAATATATTAAACGATCAAATACATATGAATAATTGTGTTTGCATTATAATATAACATATATCAAGCTTTTTACATTTCATCTTCAATATAACTATGTAATTTATTTTCTCATTAGATACATTTATCTCTTCTTTAGTATCACTATAGAATTTAAATAGTTGAAATATGTTATCAAATGTGGTAGATTAAATTAATTAAAATATAATATAATTCAATTAATTAATACTCCAATGTGGTTGGGAAATCCAAAGAACACTAATCAAGAAATTCATGAGTATATAAATACAACATTTTGATTCATTTCCTCCAAACACTCTTTCGGGTAGCAGATCTTTTTTTGTTCTATCGTTTTATTTTTTTCTATTTCATTTATCCTTATTCAATATTTGACAAACCTCTACATATGCAGTATGAGATATAGTTAGAATAGGTTCAAGTATTGTTATAAAATTTCTTTTCAAGTGATGCTATAAGAGAAAGGGAAATTGCTAGGCCACTATTCATTTATTTTTTTAATTGATTTTAGTCTTTTGTCCTATGTAATTTATCTCTACCCTCATATTCAAGATAGAAGTATTTTCAATTCTCTTGTCAAAAGTGACGATGGTGTACATTTTAGGTGAATGATAAAAATTAAGAACAAAAATGGTAGATGAACTGTAGGGGAGAATTTTCTTTATATGCACTTATATTCTAGAAGACGTGATTCAAAATTTAATTTATTATCTAATTTGGTGTTGCATGCTCACACAAAATGCATCGATGTTAACTTATTATCGTAATTTACATATTTTATAATACGATTATATATATAAAAGACAATTCAACTAATATTTTCTATCAAATTCACAGATGAAAAGGTCATGGGTTTGACAATGATCTACTATACATCCTAATAAAGACATATGATAATAGAATTTCCTTATAATTTTTACTACTTACTAATTTCATTCGACAATAATTTCTTGATATGTATGGGGCTATAATAAAAATACGAATGTTACAATTTCTTAAAGATAGGGTACAAATTTTATGACTTGAATTATTTATAATCATATGCGATATTGCTAATATTTACATTTAAATTATGTATCGTTGAAATATTAGATAAGATAGATGTTTAATATATTAGAAGAATCTCTAACATTTTTATTTTTTACTAATTAGAATGAAATACACGTGCAATGGCACGTGTTTGCTTTAGTATATATATACACACACACACATACAGTAATTTGATGTTTAAATTTTATTAAGCTATTATAAATAAAAATATTTTTAATTTTTTATTTTTTTAATTATTGAATTATTAATGGTTGTTAAATATTTGTTAATCAATTTAACAATACACACACAAAAAAAAAAAAAAAAAAAAAGGCAAACATCAATAGCCTTTCTTATGAAGTTATACTATAATTGGTGGACACTATTTAAATTTTTAGATTTTTTTAAATTCTCATACTAGAAATTATTATATACATGACATTAATGATGATTACTATAAATATTTTAATATTTTAACATAATATATTTCTTATCAAATATTATTACACAATATTTGAGTGTGTATGCGTCACAGAGAGATAACTTTATAAAATATTACCGATATAGTGAATGTCACTACTGTTATAGATAGAATGTTGTTATAGAGAAGTAACATATAACATGAAAAATCAATTTTGAAAGAAAATCGAATTATTATAGTGAAGCGTGTGTACGAATGACTGTTATAACTAGATTTTGTATAACATATATTTTATATAATTATCATAAATAAATAAATTTAAATTTTATGTTTTTATTTTTATTTGATTGAGGTTGTTCAAGTGAGTAAACTTCGATACATTTTATCCTTTGTACCTTTTATCTCCCTCGTTTAATTTTTCCTCCTCTATGTATATTTATTTTCTTTTTTTATGTTTTTGAATGATTTTACTTTTCAATTTCAATCTAACTTGCTAATTTTAATTTTATTTCTATTCTTTTTTATTTTTACTTATTTATTTATTTATATTTTTAATATCACTTATCTTTTATTTTTACCTCTTTTTATTTTTTTTAACTTAACAGGCTTATATGCAATTTTTCATACTCCATTTATTTCTGATTTATTTTCTTCACTACGCTAAATTATGTTTCTAATTCTTAAAACTATACCTTCTAATCATAGAAAAATGAGTCATCTACACAAATTTGATTTACAATGATTGATGTGTTAGGTTTGATTTCTTATTGAGTAAGGTTATAGACAAATTTAACTTAAATTGAGTATGTCAGAATTGATGGAATTTTTTTAATGAAATATTAAAAAAATAAAAAATTAAAAAAACTCAAAATTCATAAAAAAAAAAAAACCCCAAAAACAAAAAACAAACAATATAAAAAATATAAAAAAATTAATATTAATTAATTTAATTCAATTTTTTAATTTTATAAAATTATAATTATGTGTTTAAATTATATATTTACGTGAAGACTTTATTGATTTTTTTTTATAAGTCTTTAATTTAATATTCAAAATAAAAATATCTTTAATTTTTTTATATTTTTTATATTGTTTGTTTTTTGTTTTTGGGGTTTTTTTTTTTTTATGAATTTTGAGTTTTTTTAATTTTTTATTGGTTTTTTATTTTTAAAATTTGAAAGATCTGATAAAATATATTTGTGTAATCAAATATCATGCTTATAGTACACGATAATTACATAATGACATATAAACAAGTCTTGACAATACTATATTATTGTTTATATTGGAGTATATAATCTAATAATAAAATGACTTTTTAAATAAACTCTTAATATTAATGATAATATTGAAAGAAAATAATAGACTAATTTTTTAATTAGCTAAAATAATTAAAAGAATATATTTAATATAAGAGATAAGTAAAAAATAAGTAAAAATATATATTATAAAAGGATTTGTTATTATTGGAGAGAAAAACAGCATTTAGTTAAGGAGAAAGGGATGAGGAGCCAGCTAGGTATACTAATGTACATTCTGTGTATGAATTAATGAGCTAGTCATGTTGTAAGTGCTGTTAGTTGTATGATATTAATAATATGATTATAATATTTATTTAAATTTTGGGTCCATCATATTCATGATACACTCAGGGCTGTACACATCCTTTATATCATTCATACAATAGAATTTTTGAAATGATATTTCATTAATTTCTTTGTTGTTCTTTCTTAGTTAAAATATTTTATTCAAAAATAGCTCAACCAACTATTTCTCCTGAAACTAATAATCAAGATTCACTTTTTTTTTTTTTGTGTGTGTGTGTGAGAATTTGTTTACCATTAATTTTGATATTTAGACTAATTTTAATATTTCAATTTATTTAAATTTTCTTCGTAGTTTATGATGTTCATATTAATTTGTATGCTTTATATATGCATCTAGCATTGAATAGACCTTTTATAATAATTGTTCTAATTGTTCTAAAAGTTTAGTATGAGGCTATCGTGATATCGAACCATTGACTAACACAAGGTGTTTCCTTCGTTTCTTTTAGTTCTCATGTATTAAAAATAATTATTTTTAAAATATTTATTAATTTAAAAAAAATTAAAAGAAGAGGAATTAATTATTTTTTAAACTTTACTGTTATCATTAATTATTCTAAAATTAAGGAGTACATGCAAATAAAGATTAAAGATTAATAAAGAGATATATTAGTCAAATTATACTTCTAATTATTTCTTAAAAATTATGCAAACTTTATCGTGACAACTAAAATGAAACGAAGAGAGTAATTAAGAAGTAGAAGCAAGAAAATGCAGTGATATATAAAATAATAAAACTAATCTATTTTTGTAATATAAAATCATTAAAGTTGTAACAAATTAAACACCAAGATTTTCCTTTCTTTCGCAAAATCAACATAAACTTAACAATAATAGTATACTCGATATAATTTCATAGAAGTAAGAATATGAGGGAGATAATGTATATGCAATCTTGACTTCACCATTTGTGTATATAATAAAGTTATTTTCGATAAACCCACAATTAAAAAATCTATGGCATATAGCTCAGTATATGCTAAAAATGAAAAAATACTAAAAAATTATGGAATAATTAAAACAAATTATTAGTACTAAAAAATAAGCTTTCTATACTTATATATATGCTTTGTACAAAATTGAAATCGGTGAATGAAAAATATCAAATCACCAATACTACAATACAGAAGAAAACTAAAATTAGTATATTACCTCTAATGGAGTAATACATTAACATTAGTCCCCGTACCAAACAAGAAAATACATATATAATAATAGTAAATTTTCAAGTCTTTCTTTTCTTGTTGTGAAGAGGATTTGGTCCGGTGGGAACTCTCCTCTTGTCGGACTCGAAATCTCTAGCAACCGGAACAGTACGCGCCAGAGGTTGAAAATTAAGTTGTTGTTTTCTCATCGGTAACGATGCGTATGGACTGTAAAACGGGGCCGGTGGTGGCTGCCGGATGGCGTGAAGTGGAGAGGTAGTGATGAAGAGGAGGAAAAAGAAAGAGGAAATGAAAGAGACTGATCTTCATGGTTAAAAGAATGTTAAGTAGGAGAAAAGGTAGGATTTGGTGGATTATATAATGCACAGGGTTGGTCCAAGCCTAGTGTTACAATATATAGAAAAAGGATTTAATTAAATACATAAAATTCCGTGCCCTCCATATGTGTTTGACGTTGAGTTTTCACACGGTTGGTCTTATTTTATTGATTTTACGGAAGATAAAGAAATTTTGAAAGTTTCAAACATCTTGTCTTCTTCTTTTTCTTTTTCTAAGAATGTGGTTCTCATGTACCTCAAAATTCTTCTTCTCTCTTTTCACTTGTCTAATATATTTAAAGAAAAAAATAAATTTACCTTATCATTCTAGTAAATTAATATTTATTTTTAAAATTTCCAATTTTCAAAATTTTCAAAAAACAGAAAAAGAAGAGTTAAAAAAAATAAAAAATATCAAATTTTAATTAAAATTAAAAATTTTAAGATAAAATTATAAGAAATTAATGAATTCCTCGTGAGGGAGACTTTTGAACTGCCCGCTTGTGTGCTCTTCTTTCTTTTTTCCGTTTTTTTTTTTTTTAAAAATATTTTTAAGAAATTATAAATAAAGATTTTTACTAATTTATTTTTAACTTTTTTCAATATAATTAATAATGTCAAAAATAATTAATTTTAAGGGCATTAATTAAATCTTAATTTTATAAATTAACAAAAGTATTTTAGAATCAATATTTTTTAATAATGTTGACTGATATGGGACAAGGAAGTACTAAACTAGCACTCGCAAGTTAGAATGGATTCATTGTACAAACAATATATAATATAAATAGATAAAACTTAAAGAATTAATTAAAACTAAAAAAATAAAAAAAAACACTATAAATTAAAATTTTCAAAAATTAAAAATATTTTTAAATTTAAATTATTAAAAGGTGAGAGATCTTATATTTTTTATCATTAGCGATGCATGCCGCTATATTTTTTAGAAGTGATACTGGTTGAATCAAAAAATAATTAAATATTTACTGAATATATACATTAAGTCCGAAATAAGTTGTGGCATGTAGACGTACATGTTAATTATCTAGAATGACGGTGTTTCTTTAAAAAAAAGTATTTTTTTCCTTTGAGATAGTTGAGATTACAATTTAATTGGATGGTGACGTTTGTGAGTGGAAGAAACTGGGCGCTTTCGGAAACTTGGAAGGGAAGTGAAGGTTTTGTAATGTCACTTTAGTACTTCTTGACTTCCATTTTCATATGGTAATCATTTTCCTTAGGAATATTCATTACTATACTAATAGTTGGTGATATACGCGTAGGAGGGGTATTTTGGTCATTAAAAGGTCAAAGTCAAATGCCGACGCTCATTAGTCCGAAACCAATATATATTAAAAAGAAAATAATGATAATAATAATAATAGTGTATTTAATATCATAAATTACATGATTTTGTGGAAATTAGTAGGACAATAAGGTGAATGAGAATATGTAAAAGCTGCGTGGGGCAAATGAGAACCCCTGGAACTGTGATTCATACAGCAGCCAAAAATAAAAAATACAAATCATATTCTTTGTTTTGTTTTCCCGAAAGGATATTTTGTTTATTTATATGAATCGAAAAAATAAAAATATATATTTTTTTTCTGGAAAGAATATTTTATTTATATATATGAAATCAAAAAAGTAAAAATATAATTATAGAAAGGAATTGTTCTTGCCGAAGTTGTTTCGAAGCAATACTTGTTAAAGCACCCGGGGGCGGTTTGGTAGCTTGTTAGAGTTACGCGAATTGTGAGTAATATATGAATTAGTTATGAGAAAATTTATGTATTATTTTAATAGGGGGGATTAGTTATGTAGGATTTAATTATTCATATATTACTTATTCCATCTTCTATCTGTATAAAGTAATATAGATTCTCTCATAACTTATACATGTATTAGTTATGCGAATTTCTATATTGCAAACCAAACACCATTTTTTTATAAATAACTTACTTTTTAATTAGCTACCAAACGCGGTATTACTCATGCAGAATTTAATACCTGCATAATTCACATTCAAACCAACTATCAACGACCTCTAAATATATAATCTTGGGGATGCGGGTGGAGGGGGAGGGGGTATTCAAAATTAGCAGGTTCACTATAAGAAGGAAAAAATTACTGTTGTAGCAATTATTAGACTAATATTATTATTTCCACTAAACTTATGAATTATTTACTAATAATACCTATGATTTATCAAATTATTAAAATAATAATAATTATCATTCCTATATTCTAGCCTAATTAATAACATACATTTATTAATCATTTTGTATTTACCTTCTTATTAGCTACCAAACGTGGTATTACTTATGCAGAATTTAATACCTACATAACTCCTTCAAATCAGCTTCCAAACGATCCCAAAATATATAACCTTGAGGGGGGTATTCAAAATTAGTAGTTCATTAGAAAAAGATGATTATCTAGGGTAACTTAGTATTAGACTAATATTATCATTTCTAGCAAACTTTTTTCTAGCAAACTTTTGAACTATTTACTAATAATACCTGTGATTTATCAAATATAATAAAATGAAAAATAATTATCATTCCTACCTTTTTAGCCTAATTAATAACAAATATTTATTGATCAGTTTATATTTATCACGTTTAATAATTTATTTTTAATCCTAATGAAATTTGCACAATTCCTTAAAAATTAAACTTTTCTCTTTCTCCAAAATTAACCTATATTTACTCTCAAATTTCTCTTTATATTTTTGCATATGACTAGGTAATTTATTTTATTTTATTTTAATTTTAAAGGTGGCTTGATTGACCTTATTATAAAAGAAAAAAATCCAAAAGAGGCCCAAGGCCCAAAACTACACAACTCTAGTACTAACTAAACAAAAAGGAAAGAATTTTTTTTTTTTAAGAAAAGAAAAGCATAGAGGTGAGGTGGTGCAGATATATTCTAGAGTTGTCCAGACCTTTCCCTTCTCTATACCTTCCCTACAGCAGCAAAAATGGCGTCGCAAGGTCCAAAGAAAACTGCTGCCTTAAGCCATGGATCTGAAACTCCTCATCTTCCCTTCGAAAAGCCGCTCCTCCGAGTTGTGGTAAGATGCATGTCAACAATCCCAAGCTCTCATACAGATGTTATGCTATCTGGAACCCCACTTCAACTTAACTCTATGAATCGCAAGCTAATCTCCCGGCAAAGATAAGTGACCGAACCATCTGTCAAAATTGAAAACCAAGATCTACAGATCTGTTGCTGACCTTATCGATTGTGCTTTTCCTGATAGGTTGAGCTTTGCAGCTAATACCAGACATCTGGTAGAAAGAAGATAGATATGGTAGCATTTTCAAGGAATACAGGTAAATCTCTGCTTACCGCTGGAACGACAATGTATTCGTAGTTGTCGCTTTTATTTTCAATATGTTTGCAGTGATTCTTTCCTGTATGTTTAAGAGAATGGTTTCCCTGTGTATTTTGAAGTGGATGTTGTCATTCTACTGTCCTGCTATTTGTTGCTTGAATCAAACAGGTTCCCTCTCATTTAACCCCCTTAGTTGAAGGTTTGGAATTTGTATCTTGTCCATTCTGATTAGAGCTTTTGTTTGTAGTGGTAATTCATTGGTAAATTCTACTGTACCTGCAAAATGAAAACCTCGTTAGTAAAAAAATCCGCCACTTTGGTCCCTTCTCTAAGCACATGACTTAGTTGATGCTCTCCTCTAGCCCTCATCTGGTTTATTTTGTACACTTCCCAACTTATAGACCAAGGGATATCCCATGTCCCTTATACAATCTCTTTTAGACTTAGGCAGTCTATTTCAATAATGATAGGGAACAGATTACGTTGACAATAACCCCTCCCTTAAGGCCATTGCTTCTTCCACTATGTTAGTAGTGTCTCCAATTCTATTAGCCTTAGCATATATAAGATCTCTGTCACGCCCCGCCTTGGGGGGTATGACTAGCACCTGGTGCCCTATTAGGGCCTGGACTGCTAAACTACTCAGCCTAAGCACATCTGGTGCCTGGCTGGCTCTATCTCAGATTCCTGAAATCAACGGGCTATATAACGGTTGTAAACACAGCCTCCGCCCGACTGGGCCTATAGCCACCTGTACTATAACTTCAGCTAACCAGAATCATACTTATGTATGGAAACCTATGCGGGCCGACAAGGCCACCATGCTGTCTAGTTATCTCTAACTCAATATAATGAATACTGAACATCTACATGACCGGCAAGGTCACCACTA